>ML785639.1:139527-175861 GCA_009831015.1 Picea engelmannii | reverse complement strand
CACCTTGAAAAAGAGATAAATTCAGATAATAAGCCTCTTCTAGGGGGAAACCTCCTTATTCCCACATAAATGTTCAATTACAAGATGATTCCAAATGAAAATGTCTCCTTGATATATATAGGAGACTAGGAGGTATAATTACAACTAATGGAATAAAGATGACATAAATAAAATAACATTACTAATGTAATATGCCCCAATTAAGGGGTAATGAGCCACTATTTAGGGCTTAACAAGAAATCTCTAGAATTGCTTATCAACAAAATTCAAAATTATTTACATATGTACAGTAGAAAATTCAGAAAACATTCAAGAACAAGGGGGGACTTCCCCATCTACTTAGGACAATGCCTTGTCACTTGACATGACCTGTAGAAAGTCTTCTTTGGAAATGGGCTTATGATAAAATTTGAGTCAGTGTCCATTTACTACAAAGGAGACTTGTCCATCGTCAATTGTTTTGATTTTCACAGCTCCATTGTCATATACAGTGACTACCTCATAAGGAACCAACCACCGGGTGGTAAGTTTTCCTTTGAAGGTTTTAAATCGGGAATCAAACAACAAATCCCATTCACCAGTTTGAAATTGTTTCTTCTTAATAAACTTGTCATTCCACTTACTCCTCTTGTTTTGAACTAACATTGTTCATTGGATGGCATCTTTCCTGATCTCATTGAACTCATTCAATTGTAGGTCTCATTGTTTCTGAGCCTCATCTAAGTTTAATCCCAATTCTGTGGCATTACAGAAGGTCCTTACTTGGAATTCTATTGGTAGAAATACTTTTTTCCTGTACACTAGCTCTTAAGGGGTATGCCCAATGGTGTTTCTCCAGGTGGTCTGGTATGCCCACAAAGCCTCTGGGAGCCTATCATCCCAATATTGGTGATGTAATTGAACAATATTGGTTAATATATTTTCCAGAACTTTGTTTGTAAAATCTACCTCACCATTAGCTTGTGGGTGGTATGGAGAAGATTTACAATGTTTAATCCCATATTTATCTTTTAGCTCTCTCATTAGCTTGGAATTGAATTGAGTTCCTTGGTCTGTAACAATTTCACGAGGGACACCAAAATGGGTAAAGATGTCTTCATATATGAATTTGACAAAAGATTTTTTTGTAGCCCTAAATAGGAATTTTTCATCTACCCACTTGGTGACATAGTCTATAGAAACCAAAATATAGTTCTTATTGCGGGACATGGGAGAAATTGGTCCTACAAAGTCAAGGGCCCATTTTTCGAAAGGTTCTATCATAACTTGGGCACGCAAGGGAATTTCGTCAGCTGATGTAGGTCTTCCTATCCTTTGGAAACTATCACAACTCCTCACATACTTGGCAGCATCTTTGAAAATGCTAGACCAATAGTAACTTGAATGTAACACCTTATATGTTGTACGTTTGTCATAAAAATGGCCACCAAATGGTCCATCATGACAATTTTGTAGTATTTCTAGTACCTCATCCTCTCAGACACATCTATGAATAATCAAATTAGGACCTATACGAAAAATTTCATGGCCAACCCAAGAGTATTTAGCACTTTGCGTGATAATTTTGTGCTTTTTATGAGGTGAAAAATGAGACGGTAACTTCCTAGTAGCCAGATAGTTTTCCATATCCGCAAACCATAAGGTATTTACAGAGAGGGAAAAAAATGTGTTCATCTGGGAAAATATCATCTACAGGAATATCATCATCCTCATTTTCTATTCGTGAAAGAAAATCAGCTACCAAATTATCCTTTCCAAGTCAGTCCAGAACGGTGATGTTAAACTCTTGCAATAGCAAGAGACACCTAGTCACTCGACCATTAGTTATGGGTTTATTCATGAGAAATCTAATGGCAGAATGATCTGTATGTAAAAATACTTCATAACCTATAATGTAATGACAAAACTTATTGATAGAATGAACTACTGCTAAGAATTCCTTCTCAGTAACTGTTTAGTTTAGCTCGAGAGGGGATAAGTTTTTTCTCACAAAATAAATGGCATAGGAATGTTGATCTTATTTCTACCCTAATACTCCTCCTATTTCGGTGTCAAAGGCATCAGTGGATATGTGGAATGGGAGAGTCCAATTAGGCCCTCTAAGAACTGGTGCCACATAAAACTTAGCTTTCAGGGTTTCAAAGGAAGTTTAACACTACCCATTCCAAACAAAATCAAAATCCTTAATTAACAATTCAAACATAGGTGCAAGAATCTTTGTAAAATTTTCAATAATCTGGCAGTTGTATCCTACATGTCCAAGAAATATTCTCACCTCTTTCTGAATTTTGGGAGGTGGGAGTCTGATGATGACCTCAGTCTTCGCAGGATCAACTTTTATCCCTTCAGATGAAACATGATGTCCTAGAACCACTCTTTCGGTCAATAACATTTTACATTTTTCATGACTTAGAGACAAGTTCATTTATTGGAATCTGATAAGGAATTTTTCTAAGTTATCTAAGGCTTGTTGGTAAGTGTTTCCATAAACTGTGACGTCATCCATGTAGACCTCCACACAATCATGAATACGATCGAAAAATATACCTAGTACTGCTTGTTGAAATGTAGCAGGAGCATTACAGAATCCAAATGGTAAAACCTTATAGGCATAGGTGCCCCAAGGACAAGTAAAGGTAGTTTTGTCCTGATCCTTGGGTGCTATGAGAATTTGATTGTACCCGATGTACCCATATAAAAAGGAGAAATACTTCTTTCCAGAGACGGTATCCAAAACTTGGTCAATGAAAGGAAGAGGAAAGCAATCCTTCATAGTGGCTTTGTTGAGCTCTCGAAAATCAAAAAAAAATCTCCATTTCCTGGTCACTTTCTTTGGAACCACTACAAACAGGGACACCCACTTACTATCAGAGATGGGATGAATAAATCTAACATTTAATAACTTTTGGATCTCCTCCTTTACTATATCTTTGAGTGTCGGGTTCATCCTTCTCTGGGGTTGCCTAACATGTGTTACATCACCCTGGGTATATATGTGATGGATGCATGTGTCAGGGTGTATACCCTTCATGTCAATGTATTCCCAAGCGAATGCCCCTAATTGTTCTTTAAGGATACTTACTAATTGTTTTTGTTGGTCTGCATCTAGCCCGTAGTTTATATGTAAACATTTCCCTGGACTAATCTTGTATGGCATGATATAAGACATAGTAGACTCATCTATCTTGAAGATAAAAGATGTCGAAGACAAAATGAATGGGTCCAATTGTTCCTGAAATTATTCCCCAAACATGTACTCAAATTGGGGAAAATATTGTGGAAAATCAACACATGTGATAACATAAATGAACTGGTTTAGCACATTTTTCGTTGTGTTCTCCTGAAGTGCCCAGGCATGGTCACTTGGAAATATGGGTTATTCCCAGTCCTCATTCGCATATGGACATTCAAGCCACCATAGATTCTCCATGATAGTTTGAGTTGGAGGGTACATGGTGAGCTTCTGGATAGAAAGTCCATTTGAGATGGTCATTTCTCCCTCTCTACAACAAATAAATGCATTGGTTGTGGCTAACCAAGGTCTTCCCAAGATAACAGGATGGCCTTTGGTAGGATATTTTAAGTGGATGATGAGAAGTTCTACTGGGTACTCCCATGAGGCTAAAGTAATTATGATATCATCAAAAATTCCTTCAGGTATAACCCTAGTTTTATCTGCTAATTTCAAAATGGTTGGGATAGGTCTAAGAAGAGGTTTTAACTGTAATTTCTCCAAGGTAGTAGTGGTCATAACATTGATGGTTGTCCCTAGGTCTATGAGAGTGCTTCCAATGGAGACCTCATTAATGTTTATGGTCACTACGGGGTTTCCTGTGTTCCCATATTTTGCTAGATTTGGTTGCTCTTATATGTATTCAGAAAGTTTTCCTATCAAATGTACTGTAGGAGGGTCCTTCTACTTCCTAACTGGCTTATTAATACATAATTCTTTGACTACCTTACCGTGTATTGGAATATCCATAATGGCTTGAAGCAAGGGAATCTTGACACAAATATTCTTCAATTCATTCAAGATGTCCAATTCTGGTCGAGTGGTAGGTTTCTCGATTACTAATCTGCCTGGATAAGGAGGGGCCTTCGTAATTTGTGAAGGTTCATTTTGGGGAAGTTTGGGTTCTTAGTCCTTAGGAATAATAATATCTTCCCACCTAGTGTCATCCATAAGTTGTTTGGTGGTTTCTTATTATTCTTCTTCCTGGATGACTACTGAAGGTCTCTACCTATCCATATATTTTCTGGATCTTAGTTGAATCTCCTGTAATGGAACATGAGTAATAACATATGCCAGGAAGGCCTAAATCTCAACATTGTGAAGAGGTTGAGTGGGCTTATTATTGGTATTCGACAATGGTTGTGCGGGTAATAATGTTGGTCTTGGGGAGCTTGCATTATGATATTGTTGTGGTTGTCATTGTGGAATAGGAGGTACGGGTGGTGGAACAAAATCTAGCAGAAGTTGTAGAGTGTTCAGTGGAAACTTAGGGTAAGGATGGTTGGGCATAGAGATAGGTGGAGCTTGAGGGTTTCCTTGGTTATGCCCTCCTCTCCATCCTTGAAGCCAAGGATATTGGTACTATGTAGACTAGTTGTTCCAACCTAGCGAGTTCCACTGTTGTTGTTGTTGATAATAGGGTGGAACTTGAGATTGTATATCTGGGTATGTGGGTTGGTTCCTAGGCTGCTAGGGCCTCCTATGTGCATAAGAGGATTCCCTAGGATCCCCACTCTTATATATGGCTAACAAACTAGACAATGATGGACACTTCTCAGTTGAATGGTCTTCTGTGCAAAAGCCACAAACTGAAATGTTATCTAATGGGCATTCCCTTGAGCAATGCTTCCCCCTGCATCCTGGGAAATATATGTTCATTGCTTCATTTTCCTCCTCTTATTTATTTTTAATTTTTAGGGTGTCCAAATGGGAACCTATTATTCTTAAGATATCTATATTGAAGTTCTCTAAAAGGTTCCCTATCTCTCCTCTTGTGATACCACCTGAATTAACTAGTTTTAAGTTTCTACTGTAAGGATCCAAAACATTATTTCTTATTTTAGCTCTACTCCTTGAGTAATTCTTACACATTTCACATATTTCGGAAAATGGTTTATGATAGATGTCACCTGATGCCATTAGGTTAATCATCTCTTAGTATTCTTCTGAAATTCCCTTAAGGAAAAAATCTCTAACTGCATCCTCTGGGAGGTCATGGTATTTTGACTTCTGGGAGATGTATGCAAACCATTTCATATAGTCCTCGAGATTCTCATCTTCTAATTGTTGGATTTTGAAAATATCGTTATGATATTCTTTGGTTTTGCAGTAGTCTTAGTACTTTTTAAGAAAGATATATTTCATGGATTCCCAAGACCTAATATTGGATTCTCCCAACCCCATGAACCATTTGGGCATCTTGCAAGTAGTTGTAGCTCCTACACAAGATGTCGAACTCAAAAAGGAAGGTATCTGGATCTTCACTAATTTTACTGTAAAAGGTGGGAAGTGCTAAGAAAGGAATATTTTTCATATTGACATTTGGGGTGGTGTCCAAAATTGGAAACACGAAGGTAGTTTTAGTTTGGTTTCTAGCTTCTTCTTCCTCCCCGTGTCCTACATTGTTGTGATCCTCCCGATCATCCATATTGTTCTGGTTTCCAAAAAGAGAGTACTTAAGTGGTTTTATCTTTGAAGAGAACAAGGTATCCCTCTGATGGGAAGGTCTTCCTATTGTTTGGGTGTCTGGGACTCTACTCGAACCAGTTGAGGTTATTGGTGCCAAAGTTTCTGTGTCAATTTGAGAGACAATTATGTTGGTTGAACTACCAAACAAGGTATTCACCTATTCAAGGTCTATGATGTCTTCAAAGTTAGGATCTCCTGATGGTGGTAAGAAAACAAGGGTTGTATTATTTGGTTTTGTGGAAGGCTCGAGTGGTCTTGCCTCCTATCCCAATATTATTGATGCTTCAATTTTCTTTTCTATAGTGCTCCCTGTATTAGTCTCTTCAGAGACTACTTTATCTCTTTGGGTTGATCTAGCTCTTTTTTTTCGGTATCGGTCTACGGAATTTATGAGTGGAATGTTCCTTCCCACAAAAAGATTGGAAGGAATCTTAGTTGAAAGATCTGATTTAGATTTAATGTATCAACCTTTTGGGTCTCTAGGTCTATTCATGAAAGTAAACAAAAACAAAAACAAAAACTACCACTGGGTTTGGTGGAACCTGCTAGAGTAGATAAACAGGTTCTTTCCTCTCATATTAAAGTTCCCCCGCCACCAAAATAATGCTAAGGTTTAGAAGTGATCTATTTCCTAACTATTTCCTACCTTGAGACAACTCCCCGACAATGGCGCCAAAAATGATGGGTATTCTATATGCACTAAAAAACACTAAAAACCCTCAATTAAATTGTCAACTCAGGGTAAGTAAACTTAGAGTTGTAGCACTATATGTTCCAAGGAAGAAAGGCTAGAGGTAGTATAGTCTAACTAAGGAAACAGGATATTGAAGGGCTAATCTACTCAAGCAATGACTACCAATGATCAAACCCTACTAAGAAACTTAAACTATGTACCCTAAGTAACCTTTGATTAAAGGATCGATGGATAGTCCTAAGAAAGCAAATGAAACCCCTACTTAAATAAAATTAACTTAATCATTTCAACAAGCAAAGGCAAACTATCTACCTAATAAGCATTAACAACAGAAAACTACTTTAATTAACCTACTCAAATTCAATAATCAACTATCCTATTAAAGCAAGTAAACAAGAAATCAACTACCCTATCAAAGAAAGTAAACAAGCAAGCAACTACCTTATCAAAGAAATTAAACAAGCAAGCAATCAACTAAATAACCTATGATAACTTTTATGGCAAGTAAAATATTCAAAATTACTCAATAAGCAACTAATCACACCAATAAGCAAGTGAACTCTATTCTTAAATTAAATTTCACAACTACTTCTAATTTATAAAATGAATCTTAATCTACTAAATGGAAAGCATTATGACAATAAAATTAATTAGCAACTACTCTTTAATCTATGATAAGAAAACTATTCTTTAATCTACCAAAGTAAGAAGACTATCTTCTAATATACAAAAGCAAGGAAACTATCCTCTAAGCAAGAAAACTCAAATATAGTGTTGATGGTTATGTCTCTGGTGTCTTATGATATCATGATGGCACTTAACAATGAACAAGAATTCAAGAGGGATAAACTCGATATTGACTTTGATAGAAAAGTGAAAAGTGTGAATTAGACAATCCAATGAGAGGTTAGCCATTATAGAAGCAACATCAACTATCCTACATATCCATGTGATTATTCAATCATGCATTAATCATCAACAGTATAAAAACACTATTCTAGTAAATTCAATTGCATTCTATGCTAATTAAGAAAATTCTTACTACCTAGATTCATAATTGAAAACTACATTCAATAATCAACTTTGAATTGAAATTGCAACCTAAATCTTAGAAAAGGAAATTGCATAAAAATAAACTAAACTAATTCTATTCTAACAATTCAAATTGCAAAAGAGGAAATACTCATAAAACAAAAATTAAATACTATTTCATCATATGACAAGAAATTAAATGATCAAACTAAATGACAATTTAGATAAGCAAACTAATTAGCAATTAGATAGACAAACTAGAATTGAAAACTAAAAACTAAAAACTATCCATCCACCGAAACCTTGTCAAGGAAATCATGAACTAAAAACTTTGTTTTAAACTCTATTTTTATACTCTATTTCAGCATAAAGAAAATCTAATCTATCATCTAATTATACACAAGGTTAGTATCTAAGCTTGCAAGTTGCTTCCTACTAATTAAAAAGTCATCGCATATTAACACTAGCCTTCATAATAACTTGCAAAAGAAACTAAAACAATTAAATCATAAACAACAATTTATACAGTAAAGAAGCATAATGAAAACTCATGTACAAGAAATTAATAAAATGACAACTACACTATTCAATTCACAAGAAAATTAATTGGATATTCACCCAGACTGTTGGTGAGACCCCCAGCAAGTCATGGCTACTCTTCAAAGGATAACCACGAGCTCAACAACACGAATTCAACATTGAAATAAAAAAGGCAGTCTTTACACAGTCTTAGCAAAACGTATGTGAAAAATAGCAAAACAGAGCTTAACTTATTTTTTCTCTATAACTCCCTCTGTCTGACCACTGAGGTGGTATTTATAAGTTTACAAGCTGAGAGGTCGACCATTGGAAGGGTTGAACCTCTCTAAAAATAGAAAATCACTTTTAATATGCCCTAATTGTCTGTGGATTCTAAAAATAAGGCGAGCCAATAATCGCCCAACATAACAACCCAAATCAAGTTGTCAGAAGCTCAGTAGTTGGAGGCCACAAACATAAGAAAAACCCATGGCTTTGATTCACCCATCACTGTTCGCCAATATGATAACCACCAAATCGCCCATGGTTTTTGTGTAGGACGGAGTGTCGGACAAAGTGTCGGATGGAGTACCAGACTGAGTGTCAGATGGAGTACCTCATAGAGTGTCGGATGCAAAAATGAACTGTGATTTTTCCCTTTGATACACAAAAAGCGAATTAGTTCCCTAGAATCATAAAAACATGTTGAATTACACTCAAAATCCTCATGAAACATGAATCATGCATACCTGGTATGAATCATAGCGATTTGACACAAAATCTCTTCAAAAACTCTTCAAAACAAGAAAACGCATATACATATTTAGACAAAAAGGATCTAATTAATGTCATTAAATAAATCATATCAGGGGTCCAACAACAAAATCAGGTGGCTCCACTAGGGATGGGATCTCTGTGCCATCCAGCAGTGTCAATTGTCATATGACATCCATTCCTTCAAGGATGAGGTATTATGTGATGTTTCCCCACTAGATTTTTGTGATGTTCGCTTGGGTCAGCCATATATGTGGAAGTGCCATGATATTTATGAGTCTCGACCCCATAGTGTCATTTTTACTCTTGGGGGTCATCTCTAAAGGATACCAGAGGTAGTTTCAAATAATTTCCCACCTAAACAGTGCCACAAGGTAGTATCTCATACTAACAAATTTAGCTTCTTCACAATATATTCAAAAGTTGAACATAAGGACACTACAACCACTGGAGCCTCAGTCCAAGCACCTTCTATCCAACAAAAGTAGGTAGACAAGATTACAGCAATGCATAAAGATTCCTTCTGCACATGGGAATATCATGTAGCTAGAATGGTTAAAAAGGTCCAACCTTTTCAGCCACAGATTCGTGACAACCTTCAACAAGCTCAGTAATGCAACTTCTCGAGCAATGAAAGTAGCTCATCAAGATGTAGATTCAATAAATATTGTCCCTCTCTCCCATGCACTAAATGAAATGGAGACAATTTATTCTTAATGAGAGAGGATTGATCCAGGTCGATGTCGATGGCCACCCACCTATTCCAACTGGCTCAAAACAGTCTTCTGGAAACTTACTATTTTTAGTAGTTTTTCAGTTCCTAAACTTTTAGGGCCATTTTGAGGGACTAAATGAAGTTTTTTCATAATTGAGCACCTCAATGATATTTAGAGGCTCTAATTGATGCCCCAAAATGAATATCGTCGACAAGGCCTTTCAAACAAGCTATCATGCACCCGAAATAGAGATCGTATGCCAAAGTTACGCCCCTAGGAAGTTGATACACCAAACTACCCAAAACGGGGTCCACAAAACTATTGGCTTTTCATCTTCCGGGGTTAGTGTTTTGGATTTTCTTTATGTTAAAAAATAAATTTAAAGCCTCATTGTAACCATATTCTTGCAAATGCAATTATCTGTCACATATCTTCTCAGAGATGAGTTTCCACCATTCTAGCAAGTCTTTCAATCTATATTTATATAGTGTTGTGCATTTCGCTCATTAATAGAAATTGTGTATTAGTGTATATATGTTCCTCTTGTTATATATCCGATATAGCTATGTTATGTTATTGGATCTCTTGAAATATCTCTGTATATTTTTCTGTTATATCTCCCCTCTCATTTTATGTTGAAAATAATCCAGAACAATGTTATTAGAATAGGTTGCTCTTGCGAATGTGAGTAGTTGTCACATCTCTTTTTCAGAGATAAGATGCCACAATTCTAGAGAGTCTTTCACTCTGTATTTCTACACTTTTGTACATTTCACTCATTAATAGAAATTTTGTATCACTGTATATATGTGCCTCTTGTTATATATTCGATATATCTATGTTATGTTATTGGATCTCTTGCAATATCTCTGTATATTTATGTGTTATATCTCTCCTCATTTTATGCCGAAAATAATCTGGATCAGTGGTATTAGAACATGCTAGTCTTGATCATTTTTTCAGTGCATGTCCCTAATGATGTCCAAGTATAACAACTTCAGTCTCGAGATTGTCTCTCTTGAGGATAATATCTCTCACACGCCCATTAAAACCTTCGTGTATGAAGAAAATAAAAATGACAGAGCAAATGATTCTATTAGTCTATTGCTTGAACGATCTCTCACGCAACAGAGGGACAAAATGATGGAGAATTTTTCCCTGATCCTTCAACACTTTATGATAACAACCGACTCATCTTCATAAAGCATCCACTTAGGAGGTACCTTTCCTTTCAAGCTACAAGTTAGTTTTTATATTCCCGTATTTTAAATACAAATAGATGCAGATTCCCTAGAAAAATGGTTAACTCTGCTAGAAGGTTATTACTCTGTTCACAATTTTTCCAACAGGTAAAATATCATCTTTGCACTCGTTAAATTTCTCCCCCATGTCAAACATTGGTGGGAAACTTACTCGTAGAAAAGTTCCACAAAGGATTCTGGAATATATTGGGTCGAGTCCACTTGGGATTGTTTTTTACATGTGGTCAAGGAACAATATTACCCTATTAGCAACTATGACGACCAATACATGAGATGGACCACACTGCGATAAGAGAGGGGCCAAGTCATGTCGGAATTCACGAATACCTTCCATAACTTGCACACCAAGTTGGGTATCAAAGACTCTGAGTGACATTTGGTTCTAAAATACCATGGGGCTCTACACAGACACATCCAAACTGAAATGGATTTTTTAGACATCTCATCACTAGGTGTTTCTTATCGATATGTTGTTAAAATCGAGAAGAAATTTAAGCACCTGAACAAATGGGATTTTGAGTTTTCAAATCCGCAACAACCAAAGTATGATAAAGACAACCTTAACAAACAACCTCCCCAAAACCAATCAAACACACAATAAAAGAAGGATCACAGAAAGACGAAGAAACACTAGAAAGTGGTGTGATTTCCATAAAAGTACCTAGCACAACAACGATGAATATCACTCAAAATAGTCATTGATGTCCAATATCAAAGATAAAGAGATGAAACCTGATTCGAAATATGATTCAAAAAATACTGGTAGAAAATATATCATCGATGCAGACCCAATTCTATTGTCGTGAATGTTATGAGGAAAATCTCTTTATGGTAAGGGGTAAACCACAATAGATAGAAATGACTCCAGAAATCAACTCTATTCTCAAGTATGTTATATAAACAAATATGTTAGAAAGACAAGATAAAAGGCCTACCTCGTTCAGATGTTCGATGAATTCCACCATTGATCACTTGACCCAAAGCTATATACTTGCAGCTCGTCCTCAACAGCCAAGCACAGAAAACATATGGTGATAATAAATGATGTTATTATCACATTGAATAGGACAATCCATTAATAAACATGACAAATACGCATGTGGAATAATAATTCAAATATTTGCAAGATATCAATTCGACAGGAAAAGGATATTTCTATTAATATGATCAACAAAAGTAAAAATGTTACAGACTTCTATGTCAGCATGGTTTGGAACTAAGAAACTAAGTTCCTTCCAGTTGGGCCTTTGCCACTTCAATCCTCCACCAAAGGAAAGCTCATAGAAGAGAGACAATTAATTTCTCAATCAATAAGGGAAGAGCTTGGGGGTTGAACATTCTGTTCATACTTAAAGGAAAAAGGGATGTAGACTCAATATGAAGTAAATAATTTCTCCAGAGTAACTTTGCTCTCAAAGTTGAATTCTTTCTCCTCTTTTCCATAGCTCAAAATTGTCCCATTTATGGCCTTCAAATGGAATTGAAGGGTCAAGTTGAAATGTTTACAGTATATGTAAGGTCAAGGATCATAAATATCCTATCGTGACATGGAAACCCAACACCATTTTTCATTTTGGGGCACAAATCCCAATGCACGCGGGCTGTAGTGGAGGATCTTACGTATATGCATGTTGTATAGTAGGCAAGGTGTGTATATGTGGAAAAATGTAATTTTTAGCTCTGGGATTTTGCAAAAATGGATGAAACGTTTAAATAGGGAAATGAGAAAAGGCCTTTTGTGCAAGATTGCATAGGGTTAGGAAAATATTGCTATAATAGATGCCCCCTAATGTGTGAATTCAGAGGAGTATCTGCGATGGCCTAAATACATTATTAAAACCCAGAAGTGGAGTGATGGGGAACCAACTGGAAGAACTAGTTTTTCATTACATTCTACACCGACTTTGCATATATGGCTGCCAATTTGAATTACATTGCAGATTCGTGTGAAAATATACCAAACAACTGTCTATGGCCATGAATAGGGAAATACAAATGAGGTTACATGCAAAAGGTTGTCATAGTCACGAAAAAGGCCCAGAACCAGTCTCAAAATCAATCTGAAGATAACTATATACAATGGAGTACAAATTGATCTCTCGTGATCACTAAAGTCATATAGGTAATGGTCCAATGAAAAGGAAGCAACAACTTAGGAAAGTTGTGGCCACATACTGATGTATTCAAGTCTTATACACAATCCGCCAAAGGTGCAAGTCTAAATCATCTGAATAAAGGAGTTGAGTTCGAACACAATGAGACATCGTTTGATTACCAGTCATTGAGGTATTCCATTAACAAACATGAGAAAACCTACCAATAATGAAAGTAGGTATCAAAGCACTGAGTAAATTATTACAAGTGTGAATAAAGGAGTCGGGGTCGAACACTTGAATAATCCATCGATCATGAGACATTGATGTATTCCCAACTGTCAATGGAGAGAGATAACCTGCCACTAATGAATGCAAGCCTCAAGTTACTCATAATACTCTAGGTCTTGTTTCCAGAATAGATGAGTTGAAGTTGATGGAAGGAGACCCACTAAAAGGAGAGCATTAAGGCATCTCTCATCATTCAGCATGAGGTACAAAGCAGGAGCTTCATGATTTGGAGGAAATTGGACGAAGAACATGTTCATGAACCAATGACCCTGTGCATCTTTTGTGTGTGTCAGGTGCAAGCGGTACACAAAAAGGACCCTTTGAATAGAAACCAATGAGGAAAATTGTTGAAAAGGGGGGAGAAACCACCAATAAGGCTAATGGAATCCAATACACTGTACAAATCCCAATGTGTGAATAGATGTCTTATCGTCAATCATAAGGGAAACCACCCAGTCAACAACCAATGATGAAATGTTGATTATTGGGTTCAAGGTTACCTACCAATGATGAAAGTAGGAACAGGGTACGTGAATTTGAGACAAACTAAGGGTATGGCCGACATGCAAAGTCAAGAGTTATGAGGAATGGCCGACACAGGTTGATAGAATTCCTTTGAACAAAAGCATGATACATATGGAAGAATCTGGTAGCATAGACTCAATGATGAAGCCATGATATGCAGTAGGCATAAATGAAATTCTCCATAGGGACTGTAAGAGTAACTAGTCAGTAGAGAAGACTTTGTAACGAGATCAACTTCCTAAGGCCATGCTAAACCCAAAATTATGATGACAAATGGACTCAATAACTTTGTGCTATATTGAAAGGAGACACGACTACTTCCAATATAATATAATACTCCCTTCCCGCCCATCCTTTTTTGTTTTTTCATAGACAAATGAGTGCTATGATATAGAGGAGGAAATGAGTGTTGCAAGTAAGAAAAACTAGTTCCAGCAGTGGAACATACCTATGCTCAATGCAAGGAGATGCATGCGGGATATGGGCACTCGGGCGAGTGTTCCCTCCTAGGTATAGGGTGTCAAATTGTGAAGGATAGAAATGAGGTGCTTCTTGGTTGAGGATGCAAAACTGCTGAGGCAAACAGTTTATAACACAAAGTGAGAACCGACTATAGGCTCAATACTACAATCGAGGGCATGATATGTAATCACAACTTAACGCCAAAAAATTTCCTTTTTCATGATATTTAGTCTACTTGGTATGAAAAAGGGATAAACTCGTACCAAATACATGTCCTTTCAAATCCAATTTACGAGTGTGAAAGAGACAAGTTCACTCGATAATCTTTTCTCTTTTTGAAGACGTGTTGGAAAAGAGCATAAATTAAACTCGGTTGGGAGTCCTCTAGGTATAAGGCAACATGTTTATGAATGAGAGATGAGGATCAACATAAAGTCATGTATTAACTATACGGAACTCCTGGTACTATGGAAAAAATCTTTGAATGGGCACCAAATGAAGCAGATGATCTTACTAGGAAACCCAGGTTTGGTAAGTCTCTACCACTTGATAGTGACACAGCTTATAGCAGATGGAAGGTTTTATGTTGCAAAAAATGGGTTCGTATTTAAGGAATATGGGTGACAGTTTATAGGATAATGCAAAATTGCATGATGGAATGGATACCTATCCAATATATTGGGTAATGAAAATACCTTCCCGTGGTTACAAATGGCCAACATAACGTGGAAATCTAAAAGAATCCCTGGTGAAAACTATAAAAACCAACTCAATCCACTACTGTATTAGTCCATTAGGTGAAAAAATGACTAAAAACTATAGAAAGTGGGTAAAAATTGTTATCAATAGTAACAAAACCAATAATTACTATGCCATTTTGACGTTTTACCCAAATATCGAAAATTGGACCAAATTACCTCTGATATTCAACTGGTGATTGTGAGAGCATCGGGTGACGAAATTAGAAACTGTATGGACCAGGTAATTCCTCTTCCCCTCCTCTTACTTTCTAGCGGATTAAAGTTTTAAATTAGGTTTCAAATTTTGAGTAAATTAGGGTGAAAATTGAGTAACTCGGTGTACACAGCCTACCATTCATCGGGTCGTGTATACGTGAGGTTATATGCAACTGTGTAAAATACAGGGTGTGTATACTCATCCCTATATGTGACTATAAATGCAACATCATGCGTACAAGTATGTAATCAATGATTTCTATGGTTTCTAAATCAAAATTTAAATTTTATCTCACAGGATGGTGCTACAATGGAGGGAAAGGGAGCATGAGGAGGTAGAGGTTGTTGTGGATAGAGATCTAGTGGCCCAAATGGCCTTGAAAATATGTGGATTATACAAATTTTGGGCACTCAAAGGGATGAGGTCCCAGGTGAGGTTGCTTGAGATGCTTGTGGATTAATGGGATCTTGACAGTGCGAGCTTCAACCTCGATGGGAAACCATTGAGGATTGAAGTTGAGCATATATACTTTTTGACTAGGTTATCGCACTAGGGTGAGGTTGTGAACCTCAAATCATGGTGAGATCGAGCAGTCTGAAGATAGAGGAGTACATAGATGCTCACTGTGTAGCAGGGACCCCAAAGGTCGGGAGTCAACTCGCCATCCGAGCAATAAATAATCTCAGCCTTAAGATTATTTTCCTCATGTTGACTAGGATCACATGATCATCTTCGTTGCACCAGGCATCGAGGCCGTTCATGTTCTATGTTGTAGAGTGCTTGAGAACCATATTATATGATTGGTGTACCTCACTATGGCTAATATCAAGAGCTGGTTGACATAGTGCAAACAGGGTAGCAAGAGGAACTTCGGGTTTGCCTCTATCTTATGCATCTTTTTCTTCGAGCGGGTTCCAGGTTTGGTACCTAAAGTCGAGATTATTCCAGGAGGACCTCGCAATCCAGCCATGGCATGGTGGATCGAGGTAGTAAGATGACAAGGGGGAGGTAGGGTTCCCACACCCTACAACGAGAATTTCTTCTACTGGTGGAGGTGACAGGTCATTACCCTGGATGACTACCCCTATGCAAGGATCGACTTCATCGGGGACCCTGACATGACACTGTCACTAGGGACCGCCTACAGGGACATAGGTATGTCAAATGTTTTTATATAATTCATTTTTTTCACTTTTGTATAGTAAAAAAAAAAAAAAATGGATAATGCTTAGGTACTAACTAGACACTTTTGTTACACAGACGTGGGTCCGCAACGGCCATATAGGCTTCCTCAACATTGTCGAAGGCACTGGGGAGATGAGGTGGCGGGAGGAGAAGCAGAGAGTCCTTTAAAACATGCAGGGAAACCTGTCTCATTTGACTCATAGGATTTTGATCGTTTAGGTAGAGGATCTGCCAAAAGTGATGCAACGGAAAGTAGTTGTTGTGCCCAGATCTTGGGTGTGACTATTTCAACATCTCTCAAACATCGTAGTTTTTTATCATGACACACATCCGGCGCCACATGTGTAGATGTCGTGGGTCTTCTATTATCGGTTGTATATGTGTATTGAGGGTGTTAGCCCCAATTTTGCACTATAAACATCATATTTTTTAAAATATATATAAAACAGGGATCTTCGACTTTACTTATATTACAATGTGTATATTCATGAGATGGTTTTTTTTTCTTTAGTTATGTGACAAATGACAATCTAAAATTAAATTAGCATAAGCATCAGATATATAATTAAAACTCCTAGGTATGTGATAATAAGTAATAAAATCAAACTGTCGTTCTAAAAGACGTACCCATAGGAATCGTCAGAGTAAAGTAGGATCATGCATGCAGTAACTGTCATTCAACTGACATACTACTAAATAGGAATATAGGGAAACCTCTATCGAGGGAATACCATGTGAGATCAAATTGTGTAAAAATTCTATAATGACGCTATATTCGGCCACATTATTAGTGGATGGCCCTTGAAATATGCCACCTGAAGACACCATTAGACCCTCGGGTGAGTAAAACAACCAATTTTTGTGTATGACAACTAGCTCCATATGCTAATCTTAAATAGACCAAAGAATCCCTTGACATCTGCCAACCAAAGGAAAACTCAATAAGGAAGTTGAAGATGAAAAAGAAAAGTAAAATATATATACACTAAATTACATTAGTATACAAAGAGTTTCACCCAAGCTTGGGGCTCAAGCGTAATATCTTTTCAAGTAGAGCCCATTTTTGGGCTCAACCAACATATTCCCTTCATAATATTCTAACTAATAGGCTCATTTTTGTAAGACACATCACACAATATAGGGATTGTGCCGCATGGGTTTAAACTTGCCTGCCCCCTGCGGTTCTTTGGCTTGATCATATAAGAGGACTGTTGAGGAAAATATATGAAATGATCTTACTCAGGAATTTTCAGATTTTGCTTGGCTAAATCAGAATATACGGGAATGCCACCCTAGGTTTGTAGACATCAAAAATAAAATTCTAACTCACAAGTATTAATTATAAGTTTTTAGGCTAGTCTTTTTCACAAATAAAAGCTTGCTGGAAAATTCATTTTAATATGATTTTCTGAATATAATAGTTGTTGAAAACAAGTGTAAAGACAGAAGTAAGACACCATGATGATAATCAAGAAAGATGAGACATAAATAAATCCTTTATTTCATTCCAATTCACCAAAGAGTCATTTTCTTTACAAAATCTCATACAGAAATTTCGAACCAAAGTCAAAATTAGACATCCCCGATGGAACATACAAAAGGACCTTTGACAGAAAACCAAAACTCAACTCTAAAATCTATATCAAATTGCCACAGATTGTTTCCCACTTGACTCTGCACAATAGCCTTTGTCAGTCATGAAAACTAATTCACAAATAGACAAGTCTACACAGACTATCAAAGATAGATCAACACCTCTGAAAAAGAAGTGTCTAAATGATGTAAATCAAACCTGAATGTTGTTGTCTACAATAAGACCCTGCTATCATAAAAGAGAATTAGGCTTGTGATAAATTAAGGAATGAATGAAAACTAAACTATCTCAACATAAACTCAAAGAGAAAACCTTAGTATGCTTCTCCTTTTATATCTCTCGTGTTCCTTCCTTTCCTTTTCCCTCTAAGAAAATTAGAATTGGTTGAAGTAGTTGAACCAACTCATTAGTTAAGTTAACTAAAATGCAACCAACATTTTAGTTAAGGGGGCGAAATTAATAAATCATAATAAGGGTTTTAAATCAATAATAACTTGTAGGTGGGACCCCTTGTGACTCCCTTTAGCTCTTAACAATCATAACATACTATTTAATTAAGCAAAACACCCCTCTTTGTGACTCCCATCATCATACTAACATTTGAAAATTTATCTCAATAATATTTGCAATTATTTCCAAATGTATTACCAACATATCCAAAATCATGTCATACAAAAATATGAAGTCAATTGTCATCAATAAAAAACTTAAAATCTTCATTTTCCAGTTTGTGAGGCAATCAATCTTTCCTTTGTTGATGCTATCATCTTTTAGTCTTTCTAAACCTGCCTTAGGCTATGTGGAATCTTTAAGCCTCATATTGTTGATCATATGAGAGCAATCATCCTTCCAATACATGTGGGAGGAAACAAATTTATCAGAATTATCTGAAGATGCGGAAGGGGCAGTAGTGGCTTTCTCTCTGTCAGGGGCATAGAGGGCCATAGTTTTCACCCTTTTATTTGAATAGCTCGTTCCTGTATGCATAATTGATTAGAAAATAGTTGCTTTAACAACCATACATGACAAATCTTTAAAAATATGAAACAAATTTTGGCTTATCAACATAGCAGACTCATGCAATCCAATCCATATAAATTTTTTAACTGTTGTCAATGAGAGGGGGATGAACAAAGGTTCTGGGATACGCGAGGGTTTTGTATTGAGCAAAAAATGATAAAATGAGGGGGGAAAGAATCATGGTTATTTCTCAAAGACAACAAACAATCAACTGTAATGTAAACCCAATAATCATAAAACTATGTTCTAATCAAGAAGTTGTGATTTCAAAGTGTTTAAATAT
The DNA here is from genome assembly GCA_009831015.1 of Picea engelmannii. Classification (NCBI taxonomy): domain Eukaryota; kingdom Viridiplantae; phylum Streptophyta; class Pinopsida; order Pinales; family Pinaceae; genus Picea; species Picea engelmannii. Next base: position 156,753 of record ML785639.1, on the reverse strand, counting down.
AGAATTCTCTTAACTGTAATTAAACTTTAAGAACAGGGACTGAAAAATGGACATGGGAAGGCGAGGGGGGTGTAATTAGCAAGACGCAAAATAATGGTAGGGAGTGAGCACGGGTATTGTTCATAAAGTTAATTAAGTAACCCATGAAATCATTCTATATCAAATAACCACTATCCTTATTTTAACAATCACCCTGCATAACTCAATCAAATTTGTACATTACTTGCTTAATGTTTACAATTAGATCATTAACACAATGTCATCAAAACAAGAGAATATGCCTTCTATAAAAATATGTAAGAATTTTGTCTCCTTCCATATGTCCCTGCTAAAGTTTAAAACAATTTCTAAATGAGCACACAATCACTTGTTCCATTATGTTTCATCAAAACCTCAATTATTGTCCATGCATTATTTCAATCATCAAAAACAGACTTAACAAATCGTGTTTGATTACTATTCAATTCCTCTTTCCAATTTAGTTGCAATGAGGCCACACCGACACAGGATTGTGTTGATCTCTGACATAATGCATGGTATCCATTGATTATACACAGTGGACCATCAATATTTTAATTTCAAGGACTATGACTTTCCATTAAACACACAGCCAACAATTACCATTTATACTCATACTATGCTTGAAATACACAGACCATTAAGAAAAATGTAGACTATTTTTGTACAAGTTCAATCACTCTAAATCTAAGCAACCATAATGTTGGGCTATTAATAAATATAGCAAGTTAGAAATAGTAAACATGATCTCATCCCAGAAATCGACCAAATTACAACATAGCTATTTTGTTTCTAAAATTGTGTGACCATCCCGGAGGGGGGAACCAATAATATTCATAGAAAACACAGTGGATGGCCATACCATAATCACCCTGATTGCAATACTTCCATGGAAATTAAAACACACAACCATAATAACCAACCACTCAACTATCATGTTGTAGGAACGCCACACATACCCTACACATCATGTGCGAAGCAATGTTGTAACTTAATCAATTAAAAACAATGTTGGGTTATCAATTCAATGATTACAAGGACAATGACTGTGTGTTTGATTTAAATATCATCCAATTAACCATGGTCAATGTATCCATTCAAATATAATAATGAATGCAGTAACTAGATACCAAAACCAACACCACTGACACATAATTAACGGGTGAGCAAGTAATCAATTCAGTCAAAAATATACTACCAATCCATAACAATCAACAATATACCTGACAAACCATAATTGTTCCCTTTATAAACACTCATTCTTGAGGAAACAAGGGTTTGCTCTGTGGACCAACATAGGGAGGCTAGAGTCGACTCCTCTTGATGGTGAAAAACCTCTGAGACCAACGGTGCACACACAGGGAAACCACAATTGACTTCGTGGACAGGGTGACAAGTACTATGATAGGAGAGGCTATGAAAAGAGGAGAAAGGATCCATTTTGGACCCATAACGACACTTAGCACACATAGGGTATAACCCTCGTGGCTCTCCTAGCCAACCAACTAACCACGTTGATATGAAACAAAGTCAAGAATAAGCAATATAACCCACTGTGCGACCATTAGTATCATGGAAAAACCAACATCCAAGTGAACAATGCGTAGTGACACAAGGCGCTTCCAAACCCTGTAACCCCGTAAAATAAAATGGTTGGGTAAGGTGATAAGAAAATATTGAGGCAGCTAGCCGATTGGACCAGAGGAAACCCTCCAACTAAAAATAGTAAAAATGAAAGAGATCCTTCATGGCTACTAACATCCGGAATGACCAATAAAACCATGACTCCAAACATTACTGTAGTGAAAACCACACCAACCATTCCAGAAAATAGCACAACCACACAGTTTCTAGTCTTAAGGAAAGCACAAACCCATACATACTGAGCCACTATCTATTTCATAACCAGAGAAAATTCATGGATGACCAAAAAGGACATATCTATAACCAAGAGCACCTTAAAAACGTGAATTGGCTGAGCGGTTCTCCCTCTTCTTGAAAGTTGGAGCCTAACCACAACAAACTTAGTTGAAACAATAGCCCGACTAGGGTGGCGATCAGTTGAAGGAGTAGGAGTTACGTGTAGTAAATGCATGTCACCTCCACACTCAACCCTATTCAATTGTTTAGTATGTGCCAACCACTAATCCATCAACTTCCCTTAATTTCACATGTTTCCATTTCCAACTATAAAGTACTATATAACAACTATATTTTCATAGAATCTCAATAAATCACATATCTATTATTTGTTAGCTAGGATTCACAATGATCATTTTAATACATATAGTGTAACATGTTAGTATAACCATTTCCTTCCTTTTGCATTTTTTGTTTATGTTGCATTACTTCCTTTCAATTACTCTTTATTTATCATTACTAATATGTGTATTTTATAGGTGTCAAAGTAACAAATCCAGAAACATATAGAAATGACAACAATAGATATCGTAAACCAACATGGCATTCAAGTCTAAAGGAAGAGAACAAACATGTATTATCCCTCATCCATCTGTTGTCGATATCCAATCATTCTTAATCATGTTAGCACTGTCGAACAATAGTAAAACATCAAATAAGAACCAGATCTGATCTCCAATCTACAAGGGGGTCCCACCTACTAGTATTATTTATCCTGTTAGCTTATAATAATATACTTTAGCAATACTTTGCGGGCTAAACTTCGTTGCGATTTTAATCATCAACAAACTGGCGACTCCATAGGGAAATTTGTTTTCAACAGATTTGGAACTCAGAAATCACGGTTTTGTATACCAAGAAAAGCAGATCAAGGAGATATAACCAGGAAGATTATGAAACATGGGGGAGTGAGTGGATTTAATGGAAAAATGACTGGGAATTTGGGGATAAATCATGGAAAAGCATTAAGTGTGAGGGGTTTTACCACTGTATGCATAATCATTATGTGGAATCTGATTTTAACTTCATGGAGAAAATTTCTAGACTTGCTCTTAAAAATCTCAATGGATGAAGAAATGGAAAGAAGAAGTGGGAGATAACCAACTCTTTATAAGACAACAGTGAAAGAAGATAAAAAATCCAAGTATGTCTTCAAGGGAAACATTGTAACAACTTTGTAAGCTTGATTGTTATTGACTAACAATATCTTGCAGGAGTGTCACTTTGGTAGAATGGATTCAACATCTTATTTTACTGGCTCTCTTGTAATATCTCTGTATATTTCTATGTCATATCTCTGCTCTCATTTCGTGTCGAAAATAATCTGGATTAGTGGTATCAGAGAAGGATGCTCTTGATCATGTTTTTAGTGCATGTCCCCAACAAGGTTTGATTATATAAATTTGGGTCTCCAACTTGTCTCTCTTGAGGAAAATCACTCTCTCACGCCAAAGAAACCATCCATGGAAAAAGAAAAGAAAAGTGACAGAGGAAATGATTCTATTAGTGAGTTGCTTGAGCAAGATCTCATGCAATAGAGGGACGAAATGATGGAGAATTTTTCCCACATCCTTCAATGATTATCGATAACAACCGACGTTTCTTCATCAAGAAACCACTTTTGAGGCACCTTGCCTTTAAAGGTACAAGTTAATTTTCATATTCTCGTATTTGAAGGACAAATAGATGCAAATGCCCTAGAAAATTGGTTAAATATGCTAGAAGGTTATTTCTCTGTTCAAAATATTTCTAAGAGGGAAAATATCACCTTCACACTCGTTAAAGCTCTCCCCCATGTCTAACATTGGTGGGAAACTTACTAGGAGAAAATTTCCAACGAGGATTCTGGAATATATGGGGCCAAGCCCACTTGGGATTTTTTTGTGGATGTGGTCGATGAACAATATTACCCTATTGGAAACTATGACGAACAATACATGAGATGGAACAAAATGCAAAAAGAGAGGTTCTAGGCAGTACCAGAGTTCACCAATACCTTCCATACCTTGCACAACAAGTTGGGTATCAAAGGCTTCGAGCAGCATTTGGTTCTGAAATACCGTCGGGCTCCACACAGATACAACCAAAATTAAATGGATTTTATGGACATCTCATCACTGAGTTCTACTTATCGATATGCTATTAAAATTGAGCAAAAATTTGAGCACCAGAACAAACGGGAGTTCTGGTCTGCAAATCCACAACAACAAAATTATGATAAATACAACCCTAACAAACAACCTCTCAAAAACCAATCGAAGCCATAGAGGAAATGGGTCATGAAAAGATGAACAAAGAAACTGAAGAGTGGTGTGATTTCCATAAAATACCCTGGAACAACACCGATGAATGTCACTCAAAATAGTCATTGGTGGACAAGATCAAACACAAGAAGACGAACCCTGATTCAGAATCTGATTCAAAAAATACTGGTAGAATACATATCTTCAATGTAGACCCCACCGCTATTGTCATGACCACAACAATTCAATCAAAAGAGCCAACATATCCTGAAGAGGGGGAGCACATTTTTTATTCACATATGTTGGTGAAGGGGACCTCGTTGCATTTTGTTGTTGATAACGGAAGCCAGAAGAACCTCATCTCAGCAGAGGTTGTCAAACAGTTGGGATTACACCCACCGCCATACAACATCGAGTGGCTTTTCCAGGGATGAGATCATCATATCAGCCAGTAGTGACGATTGTCATACGACATCCATCCCTTCAGGGATGAGTTATTATGTGATGTTTCCATGCTGGATTTCCATAATGTACTTTTGGGCCAACCATATATGTGGAAGTGCCATGATATTTATGATTCTCGACCTCATAGTATCATTGTTACTCTGGGGGGTCATATCTACAGGATACCAGAGGTAGTTCTGACTATTGTCCCACCTAAAATGTTCTGCAAGGTAGTATATCATGCTACAAAATTCATCTTCTTCACAATCTATTCAAAAGGTGAACAAAAGGAAAATACAACCAATATAGCCTCATTCCAAGAACCTTCTATCCAACAGAAGGAGGCCGACAATATTGCAGCAAAGCATAAATATTTCTTTTTCACACAAGCATCTCATGTAGCCAGACTAGTTTAAAAGGTGCAACCCTTCCATCCAGATGTTTGTAACAAACTTCAACAAGATAAGCAGTGCAACTTCTTTAGGAAGGCAAGCAACTCATGAAGATGTGGATTCAGTAAACACTTTTCCCTATCCCTCAGGCACTCAACTTAATGGATACCATTGCTTCTTAAAGAGGGAGTATTTATCCAGGTGGATATTGATGGCCACCCACCTATTCCAACTGGCTGAAAACATTCTTAGGATTTTTTTGGTTCCTAAACTTACGGGGCCATTTCTAGGGCCTAAATGAAGTTTCTTCATGATCGAGCACTTCAATGATAGCCAAATGCTTTGATTGAGCCCCCAAAATGAATCTCCTTGATGATACCTTTACAACACATTATTGTGTGCCTCAAACAAAGATCATGTGTCAAAGTTACGCTCCCGAGAAGTTGATACACCAAACTACCCAAAACGGGGTCCACAAAACTGTTGGTTTTTCAATTTGTGGGGTTAGGGTTTTGGATTTTATTTATGTTAAAAGTAGCTTTAGAGACTCATTGTAACCATGTTCTTCCCAATGTGAGTATCTGTCACATCACTTCTCAAAGATAATATGCCACCATTTTAGCGAGTCTTTCACTCTATATTTCTACAGTTTTGTACATTTCACTCATTAATAGAAATTGTGTATTACTCTGTATATTTGTGCCTCTTGTTATATAAATGAAATATATCTTTTATTTTATTGTATCTCTTGCAATATCTTTGTATTTTTTTTTGTTATATCTCCTGTCTCATTTCGTTCCGAAAATAATTTGGATCAGTGGTATTAGAACATGCTTCTCTTGATCGTGTTTTCAGTGCATGTCCCTGATGAGGTCTGCATATAAAAAGTTCAATCTCAAGCTTGTCTATATTAAGGATAATATCTCTCACATTCCCAAGAAAACCTCCATGGCTAAAGAAAAAAAAAATGACAGAGTAAACGATAATATCAGTCTGTTGCTTGACTAATCTCTCATGCGCCTGAGGGATGAAATGATGGAGAATTTTTCCCACATCCTTCAACACTTGTTGATAAAACCTGATGTGTCTTCATCGAGTGGCTACTTAGGATGCACCTCTCCTTTAAATCTACAAGTTAATTTTGATATTCACATATTTGAACGACAAATAGATGTAGATGCCCTAGAAAAATGGTTAAATCTACTAGAAGGTTATTACTCTGTTCACATTTTTTACAATGGGGAAAATATCACCTTGGCACTAATTAAAGCTCTCCCCCATGTCAAAAATTGGTGGGACACTTACTCGGATAAAATTTCCATAGAGGATTCTAAAATATATTCGGTCAAGCCCACTTGGTATTTTTTATGGATGCGATCTAGGAACATTATTCCCCTGTTGGAAACTATGATGACCATTACATTAGATGGACCACACTGTGACAAGAGAGGGGCCAAGTAGTGTCAGAGATCACCAATACCTTCCATACCTTGCACAACAAGTTGGGTATCAAAGACTCTAAGCGACATCTCATCATTAGGTGTTGCTTATAAATATGTTGTTAAAATAGAGAAAAAATGTAAGCACCCAAACAAAGAGTTGTTCGGGTCTACAAATTCGCAACAACCAAAGTATGATAAATATGGCCTTAACAAAGAGCCTCCTGAAAACTAGTCAAAGGATCAGGAAAATAAGGATGACAGAAAGATGAAGAAAGACACTAGAAAGTGGTACAATTTCCACAAAATCACCTAGCACAACACCGATGAATGTTGCTCAAAAAAGTCATTGGTGGCCAATATCAAAGATAAGGAGCCGAAACCTTATTCAAAATCCGATTGAAAAAATGCCAGCAAATCAAAGATCATCAATGCAAACCCAAACACTATTTTCATGAACACAACAATTAAACCAGAAGAACCAAGAGATCCTGAAGAGGGGGAGCTCATTTTTTATTCACAAATGTGATTGAAGGGGACCCCACTGCATTTTATTTTTTATATTGGAATCCATAAGAACCTCATCTCGGTAGAGGTTGTTAAACTGTTAGGATTGTCGATAAAACTATACCCGCAACCATACAACATCGGTTAGCTTCATCAGGGATGAGATCTTCATGTCATCCAGCAGTGTCGATTGTCATACATCATATAGACCTTCAAGGATGAAGTATTATGTAATGTTTCCCCACTGGTTGTCTTTGGTGTTCTCTTGGGTGAGCCATATATATGGAAGCACCATGCTATATAGTAGTCTCGACCCCATAGTGTCATTGTAACTCTAGGGTTTCATCTATATACGATACTATAGGAAGTTGTGGCTATTGTCCCACCTAAACAGTGCCGCAAGGTAGTATCTCATACTACAAAATTCAACTTCTTCACAATCTATCCAAAAGGTGAACAAAAGCACACTATAACCACTACAACATCGATCCAAGAACCTTCTATGCAACAGAAGTAGGTTGACAAGATTACAACAAAGTGTAGAGATTCATTTTGCAAAAATTCATATCATGTAGCCAGACTGGTTAAAAAGGTCCAACCCTTCTAGCCATAGGTTCATGATAAGCTTCAACAAGATAAGCATCGCAACTTCATCAAGATGTCGATTCAGTAATTTTTTTCCCTCTCCCTTGGGAACTCAACGCAATGGAGACCATTTCTTATTAAGGAAGGAAAATTGATCTAGTTGGATATCGGTGGCCACCCACCTATTCCAATTGGATCAAAACAGTCTTCTGGAAACTTACTATGTTTAGCAGTTTTTCAGTTCCTAAACGTTTTGGGCCATTTTGAGGGCCTAAATGATTTTTTTTTTCTAGATCGATCACCTCAATTATTTCCAAAGTCTCTAATTTATCCCCCAAAATCAATCTCCCCAAAAATACCTTTCCAAAACGATCTATTGTGCTCCCCAAACAGAGATCGTATTCCAAAGTTATGCCCCCGAGAAGTTGATACACCAAACTACCCAAAATGGGGTCCACAAAATTATTGGCTTTTCATCTTCTGGGGTTAGGGTTTTGGTATTTATTTATGTTTAAAATTACTTTAGAGCCTCATTCTAACCATCTTCTTTTGACTGCGATTACCCATCACATCTCTTCTCAGAGATAAGTTGCCACCATTGTAGTGAGTCTTTCACTCTGTATTTCTACAATTTTGTACATTTTACTCATTAATAGAAATTGTGTAATAATGCATATTTTTTCCTCTTGTTATATATCTGATATATCTCTATTATTTTATTGGCTCTCTTGCAATATCTCTATATATTTTTGCGTTATATCTCTGCTCTCATTTCATGCTGAAAATAATATGGATCTGTGGTATTAGAGAATCCTGCTCTTGATCATTTTTTCAGTGCATGTCCCCGATGAGGTCCGAGTATAGAATGTTGGGTCTCAATATTGTCTCTATTAAGGAAAATATCTCTCGTACGCCGAAAAAACCCTCCATGGCGGAATAAAATAAAAACAACAAAGTAGACAATTTTATTAGTCTATTGCTTGAGCAAGCTCTCACATGATAGAGGGACGAAAGGATGGAGAATTTTTCCCACATCCCTCAATGCTTGTCGATAACAACAAATGCGTATTTATAAATAGGCCAATTTGGAGGCACCTCACCTTTGAAGGTACAAGTTAATTTTGATATTCCTGTATTTGAAGAACAAATAGATAAAAATGCCTTAGAAAAATGGTTAAATCTTCTAGAAGGTTATTTCTTTGTTCATAATTTTTCCAACAGGGAAAGGAATACCTTCGCAATCCTTAAAGATCTCCCCCATGTCAAACATTGGTGGGAAACATAGTGGGATAAAATTTCCACAGAAGAGTGTGGAATATATGAGCTCGAACCCACTTGGGATTATTTTGTGGATGGGGTGAAGGAACAATATTACCTTGTTGGAAACTATCATGACCAATACATGAGATGGACCACACTGTGGAAAGAGAGAGGCCCAGAAATTCCATAGTTCACTAATAACTTCCATACCTTTCGCACCAAGTTGGGTATCAAACACTTTGAGCGGCATTTGGTTCTTAAATACCTTGGGGCTCCACACAGATACATCCAAACTGAACTGGATTTTTTTCACATCTCATCACTGGGTGATGCTTATCGATATGATTTTAAAATTGAGGATAAATTTAAGCACCAAAACAAACAGGATTTTGGGTGTTCAAATACACAACATCCAAATTATGATAACGAAAACCCTAAAAATAGCCTCCGGAAAACCAGTCGAAGCTACAGGAAAAGAAGGGTCACAGAAAGACAAAGAAAGACACTAGAAAGCAGTGCGATTTCCACAAAATCCCCTGGCACAACATCGATGAATGTCACTCAAAATATTCATCGATGGAAAATATCAAAGATAAGGAGTTGAAACCTCATTCAAAATCTGATTCAAAAAATACTGGTATAAGACAGATCATTGATGGAGACCCCACCCATATTGCCGAGACTGCAACATTTCAACCAAAAGAACCAACAGATCCTGAAGAGGGGGAGCTCATTTTTCATTTTACATATGTGGGTGAAGGGGACCCCATTGCATTTTATTATTGATAGTGGAATCCAGGAGAACATCATGTCAACAGAGGTTTTCAAATAGTTGGGACTATCAAAAAAACGACACCCACATCCATACAACATCGAGTGGATCCACCAAGGATGGGATATCCATGCTAGCTAGCAGTGTCAATTTTCGTACGACAACCATTCCTTCAAGGACGAGGTATTATGTGATGTTTCCCCACTATATTTCTATGATGTTCTCTTGAGTCATCCATATATGTGGAAGCACTATGATATTTATGAGTCTCAACCCCGTAGTGTCATTTTTACTCTTGGGTGTCATCTCTAAAGGATACCATAGGTAGTTTCGAATAGTGTCCCACCTAAACAGTGTCGCAAGTTAGTATCTCATACTAAAAAATTTAGATTCTTCAAAATCTATTCAAAAGTTGAATATAAGGACACTACAACCACTGGAGCCTTGGTCCAAACACCTTCTATCCAACAGAAGTAGTTCGACAAGATTACAACAATGCGTAAATATTCCTTGTGCACACAGGAATATCATTTAGCTAGACTGATTTTAAAGGTCCAACCCTTTCAGCCACATATTCGTGACAACCTTCAACAAGCTCAGTAGTGCAACTTCTCGAGCAAGGCGAGTAGCTCATCAAGATGTAGATTCCGTAAACATTTTTCCCTCTCCCCAATGCACTAAACGAAATGGAGAAAACTTCTTCTTAAGGAGGGAGGATTGATCCATGTCAATATCGGTGGCCACCCACCTATTCCAACTGGCTCAAAACATTCTTCTGGAAACTTATTATTTTTAGCAGTTTTTCAGTTCCTAAACTTTCGAGGCCATTTTGAGGGACCAAATGAAGTTTTTCATAATCTAGCACCTCAATGATACTTAGAGGCTCTAATTGATCCCCCAAAATGAATATCATCAACGATTCCTTTCAAATGAGCTATCGTGCACCCTAAATAGAGATCGTATTCCAAAGTTACGCCCCTTGGAAGTTGATACACCAAACTACCCAAAACAGGGTCCACAAAATTAATGGATTTTCATCTTCCGTGGTTAGGGTTTTGGATTTTCTTTATGTTAAAAAGGAATTTAAAACCTCATTGTAACCATCTTCTTTCAAATGCAAGTATCCGTCACATCTCTTCTCAAAGATGAGCTTCTACCATTCTAGCGAGTCTTTCACTCTATATTTATATAGTGTTGTACATTTCTCTCATTAATAGAAATTGTGTATTACTGTATATATGTGCCTCTTGTTATATATCATGTTATATATCTGATATAGATGTGCCTCTTGTGTTATATCTCCCCTCTCATTTTGTGTCGAAAATCATCCAGATCAATGTTATTATATAGGTTTCTCTTGTGAATGTGAGTATTCGTCACATCTCTTTTCATAGATAAGATGCCACCATTATAGAGAGTCTTTCACTCTGTATTTCTACACTTTTATACATTTCACTCATTAATATAAATTGTGTATTACTGTATATATGTGGCTCTTATTATATAGTCGATATATCTATGTTATGTTATTGGATCTCTTGCAATATCTCTGTATATTTTTTTGTTATATCTCTGTTCATTTCGTGCTGAAAATAATCTGGATCAGTGGTATTAGAATAGGCTAGTCTTGATCATTTTTCAATGCATGACCCTAATTATGTTCGAGTATAACAAGTTTGGTCTCGATCTTTTCTATATTGAGTATAATATGTCTCACACGCCCAAGAAAACCTCCATGGCTGAAGAAAAGAAAAACGACGAAGAAAATGATTCTATTAGTCTCTTGCTTGAGCGATCTCTCACGCAACAGAAGGACGAAATGACAGAGAATTTTTTCTTGATCCTTCAATGCTTTCTGATAAAAACCAACTCATCTTCATCAAGCAACCACTTAGGATATACCTCTCCTTTCAATATACAAGTTAGTTTTTATATTCCCGTATTTTAAGTACAAATAGATGCATATTCCCTAGAAAAATGGTTAAATCTGCTAGAAGGTTATTACTTTGTTCACAATTTTTCCGACAGGTAAAAGATCATCTCCGCACTCACTAAATATCTCCCCCATGTCAAAAATTGGTGGGAAACTTACTCAGAGCAAATTTCCACAAAGGATTTTTGAATATATTGGGCCGAGCCCACTTGGGATTGTTTTCTGGATGCGGTTAAGGAACAATAGTACCCTATTCACAACTATGACGACCAGTACATGAGATGGAACACACTACGATAAGAGAGGTGCCAAGTAGTGTCAGATTTCATGAATACCTTCCATATTTTCACACTAAGTTGGGTATCAAATACTCAGAGTGAGATTTAGTTCTGAAATACCGTGGGGCTCTACACTGATACATCCAAACTAAAATGGATTTTCTAGACATCTCATCACTAGGTGTTGTTTATGGATATGTTGTTAAACTCGAGAAGAAATTTAAGCACCTGAACAAGCGGGAGTTCGATTCTACAAATCCACAAAATCCAAAGTATGATAAAAATGACCCTAACAAACAACCTCACCAAAACCAATCAAAGCCACAAGAAAAGAAGGATCACAGAAAGATGAATAAAGACACTAGAAAGTGGTGCGATTTCCAAAAAAGTACCTAGCACAACAACGATGAATGTCACTCAAAATAGTCATTGGTGGCCAATATCAAATATAAAGAGCTGAAACCTAATTCAAAATATGATTCAAAAAATACTAGTAGAAGATAGATCATCGACGTAGACCCAACGCTATTGTCGCAACTATTACGAGGAAAATCTCTCTATTGCTAGGGGTAAACCACAAAAGATGGAAATGACTCCAGAAATCAACTCTATTCTCAAGTATGCTATATAAACGAATATGCTAGCAAGACAAGATAAAAGGCCTACCTCATCCAGATGTTCGATGAAGTCCATCATTAAGCACTTGACCCAAAGTTATATACCTGCAACTAGTCCTCAACAATCAAGCAAAGCAAGAATATGGTGATAATAAATGATGTTAGCACATTCAATAGAAAAATCCATTAATAAACATGACAAATATGCCCATGGAATAATAATTCAAATATTTTCAAGATATCAATTGGAAGGGAAAAGGGTATTTCTATTAATATGAACAACAGAAGTGAAAATGTTATAGACTTCTGTGTCGGCATGGTTTGGAACCGAGAAACTAAATTCCTTGCAGTGGGACCTCCACCACTTCAATCCTCCACCAAAGGAAATCTCATAGAAGAGAGACAATGAATTTCTCAATCAATAAGGGAAGAGCTTGGGGGTTGAACACTGTGTTCAGACTTAATGGAAAAAGGGATGCAGACTCAATATGAAGTAAATAATTTCTCCAGAGTAAATTTTCTCTCAAAGTTGAAATATTTCTCCTCTTTTCCATAGCAGAGAATTGTCCCATTTATAGCCTTCAAATGGAACTGAAGGGCCGAATCATAACGTTTCTAGTATATGGAAGGTCAAGGATTATAGATCTCCTATCGTGACATGGAAACCCAACACCATTTTTCATTTTTGGGAAAAAATACCGATGTATGCGGGTTGTAGTGGAGCAGCCTGTGTATACGCATGTTTTATAGTAGGCAAGGTGTGTATATGTGGAAAAATGTAATTTTTAGCTCTTGGATTTTGCAAAAATGGATGAAATGTTTGCATAGGGAAATGGAAAAAGGCCTTTTGTGCAAGATTTCATAGGGTGAGGAAAATCTTGCTATAATAGATGCCCCCTAATGTGTGAGGTCAGAGGAGTATCTATGATGGCCAAAATACATTATAAAAACCTAGAAGTGGAGTGATGGGGAACTAACTGGAAGAACCAGTTTCTCATTACATTTTGCATCGAATTTTCATACATGGCTACCAATTTGAATTAAACTAGAGATCCATGTGAAAATATACCAAACAACTGTCTGTGGTCGTGAATAGGCAAATACAAATATGGTTACATGCCAAAGGTTGTCATAGTCATGAACAAGACCTAGTAGAACCAGTCTCAAAATCAATCTGAAGATAATTGTATACAATGTAGTACAAAATGATATCCCATGATCACTAAAGTCATATAGGTATTGATCCAATGAAAAGGAAGCAACAGGTTAGGAAAGTTGTGGCCACATACTGATGGCTTCAAGTATTATACACAATCCACCAAAGTTACAAGTCTACATCATGTGAATAAAGGAGTTGAGGTCGAACACAATGAGACATTGTTTGATTATCAGTCATTAAGGTATACCATTAACAAACATGAGACAACCTACCGATAATGAAAGTAGGTATCAAGGAACCGAGTACATTCTTACAAATGTGAATAAAGGATTCAGGGTTGAACAGTTGAAGAATCAATCGATCTAAATACATTGATGTATTCCCAATTGTCGATGGTGAGAGAGAACCTACCACTAATGACTGCAAGCCTCAAGGTAATCATAAGACTCTAGGTCTCATTTCCAAAATAAATTTGTTGAATTCGATGCAAGCAGGCCCACTGAAAGGAGAGAATTAAGTCATCTCTCATCATTCAGCACAAGGTATAATGTAGGAGCATCGTGATTTGGAGGAAATCAGACGAAGAACATGTTCATGAACCAACGACCCGGTGCATCTTTAATGTGTGCCAAGTGAAAGCGGTACATGAAAAATACCCTCTAAATAGCCAACAATGAGGAAAACTATTGACAAAGGTGAAGAAACCACCAATAAGGCTAATGGAATCCAAGACACTACACAAATCCTAAGGTGTGAACATATGTCTTGTCATTGAGCACAAGGGAAACCACCTAGTCAATGACCAATGATGAAATGTCGATTGTTGGTTTCAAGGTTACCTACCAATGATGAAAGTAGGATGAAGGTGCATGATAGGACTACAGTATCATGTGAATCTGAGACAAACTAAGGGTATGGCTGACATGAAAATTTAAGAGTTATGAGGAATGGTCGACACAGGTTTCGTAGACTTCCTTTGAAAAAGAGCATGAAACATATGGAAGAATCTTGTAGCATACACTCAATGATGAAACCATGAGATGAAGGAGGCATCAATGAAATTATCCATAGGGACTGGAAAAGTAACCATTTGGTAGAGAAGACTTTGTAACAAGCTCAGCTTCCTAATGCCATGGTAAACCCAAAATTATGATGACAAATGGACACAATAACTTTGTACTCTATTCAAAGGAGACACAACCACTTCCAATATAATATAATACTCCCTTCCCTCCCATCCTTTTTTTTTTTTTCATAGACAAATGAATGCTATGATACAGAGGAGGAAACGAGTGTCGCAAGTAAGAAAAACTAGTTCCAGCAGTGGAACATACCTGTAACGACCTTCCTCGTTAAGAAAACAGCTCTGATAACAGGTGCAATTTTTTTTTTCTTTTTTTAAAATTCTCATTCTAAAGATGTTGGTTGATCTTGGTGTTTCCGTCAGTATGACGAATGTGAAGACAATAATATTTTTTTTTTATATTTTTGGTGTTATTAATTTGGCTGAAAGCAGAAAACTCTGTATGTCTCGGCTTCTCTTGTGAACATCGATGTTAGATTGGAATTTCCAGCCTGCAAGGCTTGTACTTCTATCTCAAGCAGATTGTTGTCTTTGTTGATAGTAGATTAGATGCCCTCGGCCAACTTATAGCAGAATTCTGCATTTAGCAATTCAAGATTTCATAGCACCTAAAACCATGAACTGGGATACTTTTGCAACCAGTCCCGTTTCATTCTCATAAGAGTAACACCATTGTTAAATAGTTCAAATATTGATAATGAGTACAGGCTGAACATGCCAGTGTCTTAATTATACTACTTGCCCTGCATTTTGTACAGTTAATCTAGCGGCTGACAGTTTATATTTTTAAACCAGTGCCTAGTTGTTCAAGCTTGAAAGACCTTGCTGACTTGGTATTGAAATGTATTATTGAACCTTGCTCCAATAAAATGACTTGGATTCATGTTGAATTACATCCACTGGTGCACATAGGGAAGCAGTAACGGTGACGCCTGTGCAGTACAGACAATGCATGTGTGTGTAGATGCGCATGCACAAATAACCAAAATAGGTCCAATACAAAATAACTACGCATCATCTCTTGGAAGGAAAATTAACAAAATAACAAACCAACGAGGTAAACCAATTACAAATCCCTTGTCTGCGCCTCGCTCATTAAAATTGACATATATTTACTGTGCGTACCAATTTTACAAATCGAGCCTGTACCAATTATACAAATCGATACCCGAATGCTCCCTTAGAAAACCCCAGCCAATCTACCCAAAGTTTTGAAAAGATATAAAACCCAAATAAGGGCATGCTCAACCAGTTGGTTGTTGTTGTATAACCATTGAATGACCATTGCGCCCGTATCCATTAACTTTGAAGGATCTAAACTGAAAAATAAAACCCTAACATACTTATAAGGGTTTGAATGAATTCTGACCTAATTCGCCATGGATTGTTTCATTGATGTTGTCGCCTCCATCAAAATTCTATCTCTCCTATCCATGAACACATCCCATTTATCGCTTCTCACGTGCTTTGGCCTGCCATAAAAAGCCTTGTGTATGAAGTACTGGCTCGCCCCCATCACGCATAGAGCGCCTGCGATGATGCCTAACGGCAACATCGCCTCCAAGAATATGAAATTCATCTTCGCCGATTTCCTTCTCTTCGAAAATACCTGTTCTTCTTCTTCTCAATATTTAATTTGGATTGTAAGGCTGAAGGTTGCGCTGGCATGCTAACATTACTAAAGCTGAAGATAGTATTTGAGAGGGAAATAAACATCCATTAACAGTTCACTTAAACATACGATAGTGTTGCAATTAGACAGCATCATTACAAACTTTCACACCCTTAAAAACCTTATATCATTAAAATATTACATCATTACATACCAACACAGCAGAGTAAAGTCTATCAATGACGTAGGGTAGCCAGGAAACTGTCGATATTAAATTTATGAGATCGTTGGTTATAGAATTAAAGTCATTGGTTAATGAAAAAAACGCCCAACAAAATACATTCTTCTCATGGCCAAAAGCGGCGGTAACAATTTCAACATTTGTCAGAACAACTCACAATAACATTGCTGAACGAAATTGCCGAAAATATAATGCCAAACAATCTCCCTATATTATCATTAATAACAGTAAATTTGTTGAATAAAAATGCCTTCTACTTTACCAATTAAAATCATACCATTGCCTTACGCCTGCGTTGGAAGACGTCCCGCGCTCCGTGCCGCATCCCGCGCTCCGTGCCGCGTCCCGCTAGCCGACCATAAAAGGCTCACCGGTACCTCCCAGCCAAACGCTAGGGGTACTCTGCTTCCCCCTTAGCCCCTCGAGCCGCAAAGGGGCCACACAAGAACCAGAGATAGACTAGCATCTCAGCTCGCCTCCACGACTGAGCTACCACTCCAACACAGCTGAGATAAACCCAACTCCTCACAAGCAATCCGTCAAGCCACAATTCGGCAGTGTAACGTTACGCTAACCGTTCCCCTTTCTTCCTTCCTTTCCCCTCCTTTTATAGAATTTTGAGACTGACCTAAATTCCTAAATCATTAATTAATTAATTTTTAATGACAACCCTCTAAACGTTCTCTGCCATCCAAGTGTCACTCATCCCTATGGTTCTCCAA
>ML785639.1:84900-113513 GCA_009831015.1 Picea engelmannii | reverse complement strand
TGAATTAAGAGTGAGTCATCAAACGTCTCACCTAGACCCTTCATGGCATTTACAAGTTCTTCAACTCTTAAAAAATACTTGCTGATTGTTTCATCTTCATTCATCTTTAGTTGTTCAAATTTCAATCTGTATGTTTGAAGTTTAGCACCTTTTACTTTCTCATCTCCTTCATAATTGTTAATAAGTTTATCCCACATTGATTTGGCAGTATCAAGATGCATCACCTTTACAAACTCAGCTTCAGCAAGTCCATTCAAGATAGCATTCATCCCCTTAGCATTAAAACTAAACTCTAACTTATCCTCCTTGTTGTCTAGCACAACAGGCTTTGTATATCCAGTCTCTACTACATCCCAAACATCAGCAACCAAGGCCATTAAATATGTTCTCATTCTAATCTTCCAGAAGGCAAAATTTGTTCCATCAAACAGAGGAGGCTTAGAAGCTGAAGTGCCTTCATGACTTGTCATGTTTAAGCTTACAGATCTACCTTTAAATAATAGGAACCTGCTCTGATACCAATTGTTGGAAATACTAAAACAACTGAGAGGGAGGGGGGTGAATCAGTTGTATGTGAGCTTAAACAATTTTATACTTCTTAAACATTGTTAATCTCTCTTCATGTGGTCATCAACAATATACAACATATGAACAGGAAAAATAAAGACCATCAGTCACACATAAAGTACACACAGAGACAGATTTTCACGAGGAAACCCATAAAGGGAGAAAACCTCTTCTTCTTCGAAATGATAGGCAGTCTTTTTCAGTTTTGTACATCATTTACAATTGAGCACCAACTCAATGTGAGGTTGCTACCTCTGTTTTACATGCTGCAACTTGTTTGAGAGATTCAACTCTCTAGTTTCTTTAGAACCCACTAGAAGGAAGCACCAACTCCCTGAGTATTCCAGCACCAACTGGATGGAAGCACCGACTTCCTGAAAGTTCCAGCACCAACTGGATGGAAGCACCAACTTCCAGTTACACAGGCTCCAACCTGCATAACAGAGAACACTTGTTCTCCCTAGCACCACACTGCCACCCTAGTTTCTCTGGCTACAACCAGATGGAAGCTACAACTTCTTGTGTTCAAGATCCCACTTGAACCTCTGAGGAAAACAGTCCTCCCGAGCACCTCCCAACCACCCTTAAATATGACATAATTAATACACAGACAACTACACAGATAAATCAAGTCTTACCAATCTTTCTCTCTATCTGATCTTCAGCAAACTGTTCTGCAATTCGTTTCTTCTTTTGTTTCTTTAGCATGCCTGCTCTGCATCACCTTTTCTGTCATTCTGCTCTGCTTCTGTTCTATCTGTCATTCTGCTCTGCTTTTGTTCTGCATTTCATCTCGCTCTACACATTTGCTTAATTTCTCACTATCCCTCTGCTCACTTTATTTTTCTTACTGTTTACTCATTTTTCATTCAGAACGACCAACAAGGTTCAGTCTCACTCATTTTATTTTATACAAGCTACCTTGATGATCCCACTTCCCCTTCCAATCGGTAATACAAGGACATCTGGCTTGGCAACTGAAACGCTAACTCCTTTGTCATCATCAGTCTGTTTCTCTTAACTGATTCATAATTGAAGCGTGAATGTGTGAGGAAGAACAGTAGCCTTCCAATCAATATTTGATCCAACGGTTCAGATCTAATCGGGATTTCACTCATCGCGATTTCGGCATTTGCGATGTCAAAATTCACAAGTCCTCCAGACTCGCAATTCTTCGATTCTCGATGGCTCCTTTCATATGCTATCCCTCCTGAGCTTAGCTCCCGGTCAATGTGACCGTCACTTCATGACCACATCCTTATCTCTGACAGCTGGCCTCCACTACACCACTGTCCTCCTTTGTTGTTGTGCTGACATCTGGCCCCCACTCATCGAGGTTTCACGGATCGCGATTTTGAATTGCACAAAACTCTTGTCAATGGGATCCCCGATTTCCCGATGAAAAAAATGCCGACGGTGCCTTGATCTTTGACACCTGTCCCTCAGATGGATGGTCCGGATCCCTTCAGTATTTTGAGACTTTCGATATCAAGTGACTTTGTCATTTCAAAGTCCCTATCACCGATGCCTCTACTGACGTCACATGTGGTTTCACACGTGTTAGATCCTGCCACGTGTCACTCTGATTCGTGACTTCCATGTGCCTGAAGTCTTGAATCTTCCTGCCACCTGTCATTCCCTGGTTGTGCCACGTGTTCCTTGCTGACGTGGTCTGCTGTCGTGAGTTGGATCAACGGTTCAGATGCAATCTTGGCTCAACCGCTGTGATTACACCGTGAAATCGCATATCGCGATTTCGGGGTTTTCGTTGCCATTGTTCACGAGGCTCGTGAAACTCTGATTCTCGATTATCCGATGAGAAAAATCAACGGTCCATCTCTCAAGCTTGCTTTAACGGCTGCGATCAAATCGTGAAATCGCATATCACAATTTCGGGGTTTTCGTTGGATTGTGTTCTTTGCATATTGAAATCCCGATCCCCGAAACTCTGATGAAGCCTCCTGTCTACAAGTGGATGGTCCCGATCTCTGCTTGATTTAACGGCTGCGATCGAATCATGAAATCGCATATCGCGATTTCAGGGTTTTCAATGTCAAGTGAATTGGACATTTCAAACTCCCGATCCCCGAATCTCCGATGACTTATCTCCCTCGCAACTTCTGCAGATCTGATGGTTGTCGGACTTTCGGGAAATTTGAATGGGATCCAACGGTCACTAGATCTCTGTCTTCCTTCTTCTCTGTAAACTCTTGCTGCGCGTGTTTTCTTCAATGTTGTTCCTCCTGAGCTTTTACGTCCGAATATCCAAGGGGTTTTATCCTTCTTATCCTACCATCTCCATTGTTGCCATTAATGACAACAACCATCAACACGTATTCATTGCTTGTTCAATATTTGCCAACAGTTACAACATGGTAAGCCCATTTGTTTTCATTCTGAAACTTTTAATGGTGTCGTGATTAATTATCCTACTTGTGATAAGGAGTTGTATGCATTGGTGAAAAGTGTGAAAAAATGGAAACATTATTTGTTGGGGAAATAAACCATTGTCCACACAGATCATCAACCATTGCAATACTTACAATCACAAACAAAGTTACAACAAGCAAGGCACTTCCGATGGATGGATTTTCTACAACAATTCCACTTGGTCATAAGGTATAAGAAGGGAATTTATAACAAAGTTGTTGATATGATTTCAAGGCCTGTTATTAGTGCTTCAGTTATTCTTAAGCATAGTCCTATCATGCATGCAAGTTATGTTGAGCAATATGCTTTAGATGTTGATTTTAAAGAAGTATATGAGACTTTGTGTCATTCTAACCATGTTGAGGAATTGGATTACCATGTGCATGATAATCTTTTGTATCATCTTGGCAAGCTATGTATTCCACAGGGTGAAAGAATCAACATAATAAGAGAAGCCCATTCTTCTCTTATTGTTGGTCACTTTGTTGTAGGCAAGACAGTGGCTAATTTGCAAAGGTACTGCTATTGGCCTAAAATGAATGAAAGTGTTTCAAGATATGTTCAAGGATGTTCATTATGTGCCACAAGCAAACCTAGCAATCGAAAGTTGGCTTTGTATACTCCACTTCCAATTCCTTCTCATCCTTGGGAAAGTATTTCTATGGACTTTGTAGGAGGTCTACCTATTTCTAGAATAAATCATGATTATATTTATGTTGTGGTTGATCGATTTAGAAAAATGTTTATTTTGATGCCTTGTAAGAAGCAGGTTACAGCTGAGCAAATGGCACAAATGTTCTTTCAAAATGTTTGGGTACATTTTGGATTGCCCAAATCCATTATTTTTTATCGAGATTCTCGATTTATTGGAAGCTTTTGGTCGAGTTTATGGGCACTCATGGACACCAAACTAAAAAAGAGAACAGCTTTTCATCTGCAAACCAATGGTCAGATAGAAGTGGTAAATAGAACAGTGGTGCATCTTCTTCGTGGTTATTGCAGCAAGCATCCTAAAATTTGGGATGAGAATTTACACTACATTTAGCATGCTTACAATCGAGCTAAGCACTCTTCAACTCAAACATCGCCATTTGAAGCATGTTTTGGCTATTTGCCCAAATATCCTTTAGATTTTATCTTTGGGAAGGATATTGATATTGATGGTCAATATGACATTGATAGGGAAAAAAATTTCATTGAACAAATTCAGTCGATACATCAAATGGTACAAGAGCAGTTGGAAAAGAGTCAAGCCAAGTACAAGACAAGACATGACAAGCATCGTGTTGATCATAGTTTCCAAGTTGGAGACGAAGTTTGGCTTTACATTAGTAAGGAGAGGCTTAAAGGAGAAGGTAAAAAACTAAAACCAATTTGATATGGTCCTTTCAATATTCTTGACAAGATTGGTAAAAATGCCTTATGTTTAGATTTGCCTCCTTATATGCAAATGTATGCAGTTGTTAATGTTAAGAATTTGAAATTGTATGAACCTCCTTTGATTGATGATCAAGGAGAACATGTTCAGATTCCTTCTATAGATGATTTCTCCCAAGAATATCTTACAGAACTGCATGAAGACACAATCCTTGACAGGAGCATGAGAACTTCAAAACAAGGAAATGTGGAATATCTTCGAGTTGGTCTTAAAGGAACATATCCAAGCAAAGCCAAGTGGATTGAGATTAGAAAGGTGGGGGAGGTATACCCTCATCTTCAGATAGACTGAAAATAGTCTTTTGGAGGTCCAAAATCTTTCCAATGGGGAGGTGTGATCTAGGGGATCAAATTTTGCTCAAAATTCAAAGTGCTCGAAATCGCTTCAAATCGAATGGGTGCATAGGCCTCATCATCACGAACCCAATGCAACTCATTTGGGTTCAAACATACGTTGGATGAGAGAGATATTTTGTTCTATTCAAATCGACAAACAGGCAAAACAAATGTGTTGATTGTATAGTCCATACAGATGCTGACGTGGCAGGGCCGTATGACACGTGGAAGAGCCGTACGACACATGGCAGGGCCGTATGACACATAGCAGGTTTTGGTTGGTATTCGTGCGGACGAGTTGGCATATGACACGTGGCTTGTTTGTGGTGAATGGGATGGCGACATGTGGCCCAATCAATGGCCACCATGTGTCACCTAAATAGTGGTTTAAAACTTTGGTAGTTGGCAGGACTCGACCCCGCGACCTTCGGGCATGGGAAGAGCCTTGGGAAGGGCCGCCCAACTGGCACGCCCACATATGTTTCTTAATATATATGTGTTAAATAAATTATTTGAATTGCAATAGTTTTGTATTGGGGGCGCGGTCCGGGCCGGGGCAAAGCCCCAGCCCCCAGTCATATGTGTATGCAATGTAACCACCGGCGCACACACCTTTCCAATTGTTACCATATGGTTTAAACCTTTGGCCCTATTTGTATATGCGCACGTTCATATGGTGTCCCATGTGCCCATGGTCTTGGAGGTTAGGGGTTAGGCACGTAACCATCCTATAGTTCGCACTGTTTGGTGGTTGCACTTGGTGTTGAGTTTTAACACAAATATGCGCATGGGGGCTAGGTTGAGGAGACAGAGGTGCATTTTGGTGATCCAGAAACATCAAGTTTGAAGGGGAACTTCCAGGAAGCCTATCCTCTTCAATTTTTGGCCAAACGAGGTGCCAAAAAAGCTCAGCTAGGGGTTTTTGAACGTTCTGAAGCCATTGGAGCCATCTATTTGACATTTTGAGCATTGTAAATCACATATTTGAGAACTTTGAGAAAATAATACAAAAGATCCATTGGAAGCTGGGCCAGGAGATGTAGCCCAAGAGAGGGGTGAACTCCTTTATCATTTGCAGTGTTATGTGTTTTTTGTTCACTGTTATTTGTTTCCTTTTATATGCATCTTGAATGTGTTATTTCTATAAAAGTTGTTTTTGCAAAATTGATCCATTTGCATAAGAACACTTGAATTAAAGCTTGCAAATATTTTCAAGAATACAAGTCTTTATCATTTCCAGATCACTTTTCTCCCAGAAACAGTCCCCATTGTCGATGACATGAGTTGGATATATTTTCATTGAAGTCAACAGTCGATATGATGATCTATTGTTAAATGACAGATGAGATTTTCATTGATGTCAACAGTATATCAGTCAGCAGAAGATGTCAAACAGTATGTAGAGATCGAAAGCGCAAGCTCAGGAGGAGGAGAAAACAAGAGGAGCGAACAGTTGAAGATCAAAGATCAGAAGGAAAAGTGAATTGCACAGTATATCAGAAGAACCGAACAATATGAAGAAATTTGTGATTATTGTTGATCACGATATGATAAAAAATGTTCCTATGATAAAATATCAGGAGGGTTAGCAAACACAGAGATCAAAACTTAGAAGGGAAAGCGTAAGCTCAGCAGCCGTCTGATCAGTGTTATAAGCCCCAAAAGCCATCCGATCAACAGGTTGACCATTGAAATATCATGACCGTCGGATCTACAAGCCATCAATGACAGGAATGAATTGTGGGGAGCGAAAGAAGAATTAAACCACTCGCTAGTTACAAACCCGCAATCCATCCAGATCATCATATCACATAGCTTCAAAGATCTACGACTATGGTTGGTCCAACTAACGAGCAGTTTAAGTCAGATTAAATCATGATCGTCGGATGCACAAACGCCAAATATATGGTAGGGATAGATTGTGGATATTGAAAGGAAAATTAAATCACTCGCAAGTTGTAGTTCTGCAATCATCGTCGACCATTGATCTTCTTCCCGAATATCCATAGTCGTTGAATCATCTTAATGTGGAATGATAGCATAAGCGGGGCTAAAAGTTTGAGATTTTGATTAGTCGAATACCCGTCAGTTGTCGGATCGTGTTAAAATGGACGGATAGGATAAGATACAAGAGTTGAATCACAGGTAGATTGAGTCATTGATCCTAGATCCCGATCGAATGAACATCCTTCACTACAGTTCTAAATATGTGAGGAACTTACGCTCCATCAGTTTGAGATTTGAAATACCCAAAGCCCGAAAATATGAGTTGAATAAGGATCGTTGGATTTAGAGGACATACAAGGACCATTGGATCTGGAATATTAGTCATCATACCACGTCAGCAAGGACGTGTGGGATATCCATGTCAGGGAACCTCAATAAAAAGGATGTGTGGGAGATCCACGTCAACGAACCTCGTCAGCAAGGACACGTGGAAGACCACATCAGTAAGTACACATGGCATAATCATAAGATGACAAGTGAAAAGAGGAAATTGGCTCATGCCATGTCAACAAGTGATGTAAGTGAGTTATGTCACTCCGGGAGAATTGCTTCGGGAGTTTCAAATGTCAAAATTTATGAAGTCCCGAAGGACGAAGATCCGAAGTTGCTCTCAACCGTCGATATAAGAATACTCCGGGAGTTAGGGCATAGTAGAGAATGTACCACATGAGTATTCACATCAGCAAGACTATGTCAACAATGACACGTGATGTAATCAAGCACTGACAAGTGTCAAGTTGATTCGGCATTTCAGGTACATGAAAATCACAAATTAGAGTGACACGTGGCAGCTACTCTGCTCGTGACACGTCAGCAAGTGACGTAAGAAACTTACATCATTCCAGGAGTTTTTCTTTGAGAGATATACCACCAGTACTTTCCCGAAGTCACGAAGTCCCGAATGTCATAGTCCCGAAGTGGTCACGAAACGTCCAATATGGAGATCACTTCGCAAGCGTCCTTGACCATCAATCTACTAAGTGCAAGGATAGTGTAGATGGAAATTTTAACCGACAGCAAGCGATCTCCATTGTTTATGACTCACACAAAAGGTGATCACTCCAGAGGAAAATGTAGCAACGTTTATTCGAAACCTCTGAAGTCCTGAACGTTGAAGTCCCGAAACGGACTTAAGTCGTCCATATCATTAGAATAAAAAATCGTGACTGTTGAAATCTATAAAGAACTCAAAAAATCGTTTGTCTTAGCATTAGGCTACCACCGATGGGTATATGATATAAGAGTTTTAAAATGAAACTTTAATGTGTCACCTAAATTGATAAGCCTATGGTTCTACGCCATTGGTCATATGAAAATGGTTTGAAGGCAACACCTCATACAAATTTCATTCGATAGGGAGTTACACCAGAACAATACAGAGAATTGATAAATGATTGAATATGGTCTGTTGGTGAACCGATTACGCAGCAGAAACATGAGTATGATCTAATGAGTCGATCCATGTCTATGATCAAATCATGACAAAAAATGAACCGATACACAGTCATGATTAAAAGTGAGTTAAATCATGAAAACATGAATAAAGAATAAAAAGAAAAAATGATATTAATTAAAGTTTAGATTATCATTTTAAATGAAAATGTACAATGGCTCAAATAAAGGGACACGATGTTTTAAATTTCACACCAGTTTGAAGATTATATAGACGAGAAAATGTGGTGAGAAGATTGTGTCTCTATGGTTGAGATTAGAAGATCAAAAATAGAAGCAGAGTCCAAGATGAAGAATTGTTCGTTTTAAGGTTCTTGTCAATGTCTAATTGAATATCAATAACAGAAGAAGATGAAGCTGAAGTTATGCAATCTAGTACTTGATATAGAAAACCATACAAGAAGAGGCTACAGCAGACAAGTATAAAGTACAACAATGGTTTCATGAGTAAAATTCGATGAAGAACAAAATATATTGAATTGCATTATAAACTAAGAGTGGTTGGGTGGTGCAAGGGCCGGTTGGAGCCTACAAGGGAGTTGGTGCTTCCTTGTTAGTTGTAGCTGACTAAACAGGTGGTCGAAACCTCCTACAAGTTGGTGTTGGTGAACAGAGGGAGTTGGTGCTTCCTTGTCAGTTGTAGATGACTAAATAGGAGATCACCTCCTACCAGTTGGTGCTGGTGGATAGAGGGATTTGGTGCTTCCTTGTCAGTTGTATCTAACCAAACAGGGGGTCGAAGCCTCCTACCAGTTGGTGCTGGTGAACAGAGGGAGTTGGTGCTTCCTTGTCAGTTGTAGTTGACTAAACAGGGGGTCATAGCCTCCTACTAGTTGGTGCTGGTGAAAAAGGGTGTGGGTTCATCCTGACCGGTTGGTGTTGATCGAAAAGGAAGAATATCCTCCTTTTATGTAACTTGTAAGAAAATGAATTTTGTAGTAAATAGAAAAGTGTTGGTGGTTTTCCCAGTTGGGTTCCTTGATAAAATCCTGTGTTCATAAGAGTTTTTTGTTCATCATGTATTGCTTAATTAAATAATTAATATGTGTTCGTAATATGGATGAAGTTAAAAAGAAAAAGTAGGAAATATTGATTCATCCCCCCCCACCCGCTTAGTATTGTTGGATATTCCATCAATTGGTATCAGAGGGAAAGCTCCTTTAAGAACATTCTAACAAACTAAAAGGAAGATCAAATTAAGAACACATGGATGGACAAAATATTTACACTGTGAATGGAACTCCAATACCTGGAAAATAAGAATATATATTTTGGAGTACAAGAATGGAAAGTCATCTAAAATCATTGGGACATGGTGTATGGAATTTAGTAATCACTAATTACTTCCCACCAAACAGAGTAAGGACTCTAGCTCAAAAGAAATCAAAGAAAAGTAACGCAATGGCAATGAATACAATCCTTGATGGATTACTTGATGATATAAAAGAGAAGATAGGTGAATGTAACTCTGAAAAGGAACTCTAGGACAAATTAAAAGACCTCTACTCAAATGAGAAGTCAAATGAAGCATTTGAATCAGAACAAACTTCAGTCTACAACAATTCTAGTGATGAAGATTCTTTTGAAATATATTTAGACATTGAAGCAGAAGTCAATCTGGAAGCTGAGCTTGACTATGCTTTGGATGATCTGAGAAAATATAAACAAAGGTGTAAACAACTAAAGGATCAACTTAAGATTGTTGAAAAATTCAAGAAAGGGACTGAATCCCTTGATAAAGTTCTCAGTATAAAAAGAATTCCTTCAAACAAATTTGGCCTTGAATATGAACAAGTACACATGATTAAAGGTTCAAGTCCTATTACTCAGATTGATGACAAGTGTTGTGATGATACCTCCAAAGAATCTGCTCTTCCTCCCATGAAGATGTATAAAATTAAAAGAGAATACATAGAAGAAGATCCTATCAAGGATAAAGAGGAAGACTCAATCATCAATAAAGGTAAAGACTCTTCACAATCTTTCGATTGCAATAATGTTGATATTAAAATCTCCCCTGCAAATAAAAAAGAAGATTTATATACAATAGAAGAATTTTTTGTTAGCATCTATCCCATGAAAGAAGTAGAAGAAGAAATATCAAAGGCCAAACAAAAGGTTGATTGGAGTCTTTGTGAATAACTCTATCACCATAATGAATCATACTATAGCAATCTTCATGACTACACTCAAGAATTTCTTGAAAAGAGTCAAAATCATGTCTTGGAAATAAATAAAATTCCCAAGGACAGTGAAAAGATAATATATGAGCAGGACAATCATTTAGAAGAGGAGATCAAGAAGCTAGAGAAAGAAATTAGTCAAGTAAAAGAAAAGGAGAAGGAAGATGATGAGCTTACAAATCATAAGCATATCCTGGAAATAAAAGAAAAGTTCAAAGACAAAAAGGAAATCATATCTGAGCAAAAGATTCATTTAGAAAACAAAGAAGAAGAGATCAAAAAATTGAAAACAAAAGTTGTTGATCTAACAAAAGAAAAGGAAGAGAAAATCAAGAGACTGAAAAATGAAATCACTCAAGCAAAAGAAGAAAATAAAGAAGATGATGTCTCAAGAAAAAATCTCGCAAATCTAAAAGAACTAAAGGAAATCTATGTCAATCTTAAAATCTAAGTTGAAGAATCCAAAATGAGAGAAGAGGTAGTAAGGAACCAGTTGGACAAAAAGGAAGAATCTTGTCATGAGCTGGAAGAAGAAGTTGTGAATATTAGAAAGAAGGTTGAGAAGTCAGACACCCAAAACAAGTTCTTGAATAGCTCCATGACCCTGGATGAGATCTTGGATAGTCAAATATCACCAAATTACAAATATGTTCTTGGATACAATAAGGAAAAGATCAGTACCCCTAAGAAATATGATGCAGGTCCTTCATTTGTAAAAGATAAAGACAGGTCTGACACAACTCCTTCATTTGCAAAAAGTGAAAGTAGGTATGACTTAGGTTCTTTATGTTCAAGAAATAAAAGAAACACTACAAAATTTAGAAGATCAGATCATGGAAGACATCCAGAAGCTACTCGTATACTTAAAAGAAAGTTCAGAAGAGATACACATTCATGGATGAATCAAAGAAGGTATGAGAGTGTTTTTAACGGTTATTGTTTTTCTTGTAATGTATATGTTCATAAATCCTTGGATTGTAGGCATCATGGAAGAAAACAATTTGGTAGGTTCAACAACAGTATAAGATGTTGGAGCTGCAATGATGTTGGACATATTGCTACACATTGCTACACTATGAGATGCTACAGTTGTGGTAGATATGGTCACAAAGCCTATAACTGTTGGAGCTCAAGAAAATAGTCAATGAGAAATGCATCATACAGGACAACAAAAGGAATAAATGAAACATGGAAGAAAAAAGAAACTACAATAATAAATGATCATAGAACAAAGCTCAAGAAACTAGGACACTCATAGATGTGGATAGCAATGACTAAACAAATGAACAAGAGTAAAGTTGAATGTTGCAAAAAGAATGCCAGTCATGTGACAAGCATAGTATAGAGTTGTCTTAGACAACTTTAGAGCAATGTACAGTAAAGAAGCATCTTGGTTAAAAATAGATACATTATCTTAGAGACTGATGAGAATCAATGGGAAGATCCAAAAGTTGTTTGAATAAGATGAGCTACAATTACGCAGTGTTCTAGTAAGACAAAAGTATCAATAGCATCAACGTTCTGATGTACAGAATGATGTACATAACATCCTGTAGAGATAACAAGAAGAGAGGGAATGTAAGAAAGATCTACCCTTTTAGAAACAAAGGGGGAGAACATTTAGTAAAAACTCAAGGGAAGTTTTGGCTAGTAAATAAGAAAGTAATTGGATTAAGTTTTGAAAAGACTCGATCACTACAAAAATTTTGTATCAAGAAAGACTACTCATTTGAAAACACAAAAATCCCAATCAATTGAAATAAGAAGTTAGTAAATTAACAGGGGAAGAAACCTTGTCAGGAAGAGATGCCCTTTCAAAAACAAAGGTGGAGAGTAGTCAGAAGCATAGAGAAAGCATATTGATAGGGTGAGTCATTCAGCTATGAAAGGCAGAACATGTTTGTAAGAAAACTTACCCAGGTTCAGTCTGGTTAGTAACATACAGAGCTTTACCGTTGGTCAGAGAAGTAACTATACTGACAGATCATAGGAGAAGAAACCCTTTGCAATTGATGTCAAACGGGGAGAGAAACTTCATAAAAGAAAAACTTCATAAGAGGAAAGCATCATCACAAGGGGAGTTTTGTATATGAAGTTAGTGTGTTTCCCTCAATGAAAAAGGGGGAGATTCTTGGATATATTGTCATTGAAGTCAATAGTCGATCTGATGATCTATTGTTAAATGACAAGTGAGATTGTCATTGATGTCAACAGTATATAAGTCAGTAGAATATGTCAAACAGTATGCAGAGATCGAAAGAGAAATCTTAGGAGGAGGAGAAAACAGGAGGAGCGAACAGTTGAAGATCAAAGATCGGAAGGAAAAGTGAATTGCATAGTATATCAGAAGAAGCGAACAGTATGAAGAAATTCATGATTATTTTTTATCACGATAGGATCAAGAATTTTCCTATGATAAAATCTCAAGAGAGTTATCAAATAAAGAGATCAAAACTCGGAAGGAAAAGTGTAAGCTCAACAGTCATATGATCAGAGTTAGAAGCCTCAGCATCCATCCGATCAAGAGGTTGATCGTTAAAAGATTTTGACCATTAGATCTACAAGCCATTAATGACAAGAATGAATTGTGGGGAGCGAAAGCATAATTAAACCACTCACTAGTTACAAATCCGCAATCTGTCCAGATCGTCAAATCACATAGCTTCAAATATTTATGGCTGTGGTTGATCCAACTAATGACCAGTTTAAGTTAGATGAAATCATGACCGTTGGATGCGCAAACACCAAATCTACGGTAGGTATAGATTGCAGAGATTGAAAGGAAAATTAAATCATTCGCAAGTTGTAGTTTCACAATCATCGTCGACCGTTGATCTACTTTGAGAATCTCCACAGCCATCGAATCATCTCAAAGTGGAAGGATAGGATAAGCGGGGCTAAAAGGTTGATATTTTGATTAGCCGAATACCTGTCATTTGTCAGATTGTGTTAAAGTGGAAGGATATGATATATATAAGATTTTAATCGCAGATGGATCAAGTCATCGATCCTAGATACTGATCGAACGAACATCCTTCACTACGGGTCTAAATATGTGAGGAACTTATGCTCCGTCAGTTTGAGATTTGAAATACCCGCAGCCCGAAAATCTGAAGTGAATAAGGATCATTGAATTTAGAGGACATACGAGGACCGTTGGATATGTTATGTTGGTCAGCAGACCACGTCAGCGAGGACGTGTGGGAGATCCATGTCAATGAACCTCATCAGCAAGGACATGTGGGAGATCCACATCAGTGAACCTCATCAACAAGAATGCGTGGAAGACCACGTCAACAAGTACACATGGCATAATCAGAAATTGACAAGTGACAAGAGAAAATTGGCTCGTGCCATGTCAACAAGTGACGTAAGCAAGTTACGTCACTCCGGGAGAATTCCTTCGGGAGTTTCAAATGTCAAAAGCTACGAAGTCCCGAAGGATGAAGATCTGAAGTTGCTCTCAACCGTGGATCTAAGAATACACCGAGAGTTAGGAAAACTGTTAGAACTAGGAGTAGAGCATGTACCACATGAGGATCCACATCAGCAAGACTACGTCAACAATGACACGTGACGCAATCAAACACTGACAAGTTTCAAGTTGATTCGGCATTTCAGGTATGTGAAAATCATGAATCATAGTGACACGTGGAAGATACTCAGCTCATGACAGGTCAGCAAGTGACGTAAGAAAATTACATCATTCAAGGAGTTTTTCTTTGGGAGATATACCACCAATACTTTCCCCAAGTCCCGAAGTCCCGAATGCCGAAGTCTCAAAGTGAACACGAGACGTCTGATCTGGAGATCACTTCGCGAGCATCCTCGACCATTGATCTACTAAGTGGAAGGATAGTGTAAGTGGAAATGTTAACCAACAACAAGCGGTCTCCATTGTCTATGAATCACACAACAGGTGATCACTACGGAGGAAAATGTAGTGGTGTTTATTTGAAACCTCTGAAGTCCCAAAACGAACATAAGTTTTCCATCTCATCAGAAGATCGAATCGTGACCATTGAAATATATAAAGTTCTCAAGAACTTGTTTTTCTTAGCATCAAGTTATTGTCAATGGGCATATGATATAAGAGTTTTAAAAGGAAATTATAATACGTCACCTAAATTGCTAAGCCTATGGTTCTATGTCATTGGTCATATGAAAATGGTTTGAAGGGAGCGCCTCATACAGATTTCATTTGACAGGGAGTTACACTAGAACAATAGAGATAATCGATAAATGATCAAATATGGTTTGTTGGTGAGCCGAGAATGCAGTAGAAACATGAGTACGATCTAATGAGTCGATCCATGTTTGTGATCAACTCATGAAAAAAAATGAACTGATACACAGTCATGATTAAAAGAGAGTTAAATCATGAAAACATGAATAAAGAATAAAAAGGAAAAATGATATTAATTAAAGTTTAGATTATCATTTTAAATGAAAAGGTACAATGATTCAAATAAAGGGACACAACGTTTTAAATTTCACACTATTTTGAAGATTATATAAAGGAGAAAAAGTGGTGAGAAGATTGTGTGTTTGTGGTAGAGATTAGAAGATCAAAAACAGAAGCAAAGTCCAAGATGAAGAAATGTTCGTTCTAAGGTTCTTGTCAATGTCTAATTGAAGATCATGAACAGAAGAAGATAGAGAAACAGTTATGCAATTCAGTACTTGATATAGAAAACCATACAAGTAGAGGCTGCAACAGACAAGTAGAAAGTACAGCAATGGATGCATGAGTAAAATTCAATGAAGAACAAAAGAAATTTAATTTCATTATAAACTAAGGGTGGTTGGGTGGTGCAAGTGTAGGTTGGAGCCTGCAGGGGAGTTGGTGCCTCATTGTCAATTGTAAATGACTAAACAGGGGGTGTAAGCCTCTTACCTGTTGGTGTTGCTGAACAGAGGTAGTTGGTGCTTCCTTGTCAGTTGTATCTGACTAAACAGGGGGTTGAAGCCTCCTACCAGTTGGTGTTGGTGAATAGAAGGAGTTGGTGCTTCCTTGTCAGTTGTAGCTGACTAAACAGTGGGTCGAAGCCTCCTACCAGTTGGTGCTACTGAAAAGAGGGAGTTGGTGCTTCCTTGTCAGTTGTAGCTCACTAAATAAGGGGTTGTAGCCTCCTACCAGTTGGTGTTGGTGAACAAGGGTGCAGGTGCATCCTGATCAATTGGTGTTGATCGAAAAGGAATAATATCTTCCTTCTATGTAACTTGTAAGAAAATGAATTTTGCATTTAATAGAAAAGTGTTGGTGGTTTTCCCAGTTGGGTTCCACAATAGCATCTTGTGTTCATAAGAGTTTTTTGTTCATCATGTATTTCTTAATTAAATAATTAATATGTGTTCTTAATACAGATGAAGTTAAAAATAAAAATTAGGCAATACTGATTCACCCCCCTCCCTCAGTATTGTTGGATATTCCATCAACATGTTGGGAAAGGTACCCAATCTCAGGTACATGGACCATGATGTGTGAAATTTCTACAATTGGCCAAGGACAAATATTTGATTAACACAGGAAAAATTGGACCCCTAGGACAACTAGTGTTGGATCTCGTGCAATGGATCACGAGACTTTATAACTCATGGATTATGAATCTTTTGGACATACTGCACTTTGGGCACGATAAGAATTTCATCCTTTGCATCATTCAGTTGGTCGCCCGGGTCCACGAAGGCATCTTATGGATGGATAGACCCATGCATATTGATGTGGCATTGATTTCTAATATCGTAGGATTTCCCACATTTGGTGCACAACCAGAAGAGTATCTAGATAAAAACGCGTGTGAGAAATAACTGGTGGAACACGTTAAATCACAATTTAACATGACCAGGGGAAATAGAGGCATTGTCATCAAAGACATTAATGACAATGAAACAAGGTTTGCAAGAAATTTGATTTCGTGTAAGATGCTAAGACAATTTCACAGAGAGGAAGCACCAATAGGTGTGATCACAGTGGTAGCGTAGTGCACTAAGGGAATGATGTTCAACTAGGCATCGTACCTACTGAACCAATTTCTACTTGACTTTCACAATGCATAGGACAATGGAACTAAGTTCTATTACTCATGGTTAATAATATTGGTAGCGTTGGCAGGGTAGTTACTTCACACACACCTAGGATTTCTTTTTCCTAAGGTTTTCCTTGTTTATTAGTCATTATTCAATCTCCTATATTTTAGGAAGAATATTCCTCTAGGGAGAATATTCTCTTCAATTTTCACTTTAGTTTGATTAGTTGAGTAGAGTCTAGATGATACATTGGGATTATCACCATGCAATATTGGTATCATCACCAGCTAATGTGCATTTTCCTTGGGATCATCACCGGACTAGATCATTACTCATTATTCCCCGATCTTCTCCTCACTTCACTCTGTTTTAGTCAGTTAACTTAAGACTGATAGACTAGTTAACTCAGACTAGGTCATAGGTGACAATTCACTCTCGTAACTGCCTGAGAGATTAGATTAGGTGGCAATTTACTCCCATAACTGTTGGTGTGTTTCCATATCACTCTAGACCACTCGTATGGTGCATTAGTTACTCGTGTATCCTATATCTATTGTAAATTATTCACTCTTTGAGTGTGGAATATGGTTAATGAGAACTCTTCCATTCTTTCTCTCTTTCTTCTTCTTTCTCAATTTCTCTCTACAAATGTCTGTGGTTTTTTTATATAGATCTATTATGTGCAATTTCAACACATTTACATAGTATCAGACATGCAGATACTTCCTATGGCCATATCTTGTTTATTGAGAAAGTCATTTTTCTCATCGGCAGAATCGGGTTCTACTTCCATTCCCATAGTTATTTGGTATAACCCTCTTCATCTAAGTTGAAGAAGAATTTTTGGCTTCCATTCCAAATAGTTAAGAGGCGTGAGAAATATTGTTGGTGAGTAAAACATAGATTCCATCTTTCTGTGTTCTTCAATCTTCAGTACCTGCAAAAATAATTTGGTGTAGTCTTTGCTTAGCAGTCTGTCAGCTTTGATACCATGTAAATGTGTTGAACCTACACATAATAGATCTAGTTATAAAATACCACACACATTTGTAGAGAGAAATTGAGAAAGAATAAGCAAGTGAGAAACAATGGAAGAATTCTCATTAACCATATTCCACACTCAAAGAGTGAATAATTTACAATAGATATAGGATACATGAGTAACTAATGCACCATAGTTTTGGTATAGAGTGATATGGACACACACCAATAGTTATGGGAGTAAACAACCATCTAGTCTAGTCTCTCAGGCAGTTATGGGAGTGAACTGCCACCTAGTCTGAGTTAACTAGTCTATCAGTCTTCATTTAACTGACTGAAATAGAGTGAAGTGAGGAGGATATAATGGAATCATGAGTAATGCACACTTTCCTTCAGATTGAACAATTCTTTGATCTACATAATGTGCAACATACACAAAAGGTACGAATTGCTTCTTTATATATAGAACCCAATCAATTTGTATGGTATTGATGGATTTGTTATCGCAAATCACTCGTCACTTGGACAATTTTCACGGAAGAAATGATATCACACTATGAGGATACAAGGAGCAATACTTTCTTTATCCAATTGATAAATCTCAAGAAACAGGGTTCAATTATAGAGAACATTGAGAACTTCCAAAGATTGAATATAAAGGTAATAGATATTCTAGATGAGCACTTGATTGATTTATTCATAGGAACTTTAAAGGATAAAATTCAACATGAGGTTCGGCTTTGGGAACCCAAATCATTGGAGAATTCATTTAGGGTGGAAAGAAATGTTGAAAGTAAAAATATGGCAATGGCTACTAGAAGGACCAATCCTAACATCTATAGAGAGAATAATGCTCCTTCTTCTAAAACATCTCAACCTACAAGGTTGACACCTCAACAATTAGAGGAAATAAAAGCAAAAGGTTTATGCTTTAATTGTGACAGCAAATACCGAACATGTATCCCGATGAATAATACCAGAAGAACCACAGTGCGATCCTGACCAAGTAGAAGTAGTGCAGTACCAAAAAGGTTGAGGATAATGACCACAGTAGAAAGAACAGGAAGTTGTTCGCAGCGTGGGAAAAAGAAGATGGTACAGTCTCCAAAAGAAAGAAGCCAAGGAACAACAAGAGAGGTGCAACCCTTACAGATGGCAAGGAAGCCCATGAAAGAAAAAGATGTGTGTAAGAAGAGGAAGTATGAGACATAGGACCTAGATATCACCTTGACATGGGATTATGCAGAGCTCTTCATGGACAAGGTCCAAGAAAGGAGTGAAGAAGTGGTTAGAACTATAGAGGTATAGAGGGAAGAAATTATGGCCAAGCTCCTATAGGTTCATGAAAACATACAACAACTATAGAGCTGCGCAGAATCACATGCCACCATGCAGCAATAGGAGAAGGTACAAAGGCCACTTACGTAGAAAGAGGTCTAAGAGACTATGCAATTTGTTGTCTAGGTTAGGGAAACATTCACCATAATGCATCAAATGATCAAATTCGATCAGGATACAACATAGAAACACTTGGATGAAGTAGAGAAATTTGAGATGGTTATGGCACACATACCTACAAAGGCCTTATACGAGATATGTTAGGTAGGTAGAGAGGTAGTAGTGGGGGCCCAGAGGACCCATAGTGATAATAGTGGAGGCCATTCAGTTTAAGGTGGACTAGGTCCACTATATTATTAAATAAGTCTCACTATGGTAGTTAGATATAATAAATGGGTAGTTAGATATAATAAATGTAATAAGACTTCTTATAAGGATCTACTTCTAGAAGATTCCTCCTCTAGAATGTTCTTAGGTGATGGTAGCACTATATAAAGAGGTTCAAGCAATGTAATGGGACATGAAGAGAATTATTTTGTTTGGAGAAATAGCTTAATATGAGTATGCCCCCTCGAAGAGGCAAGTGAACAGGAGAGGATCCCTTCCATAATAGGATCAACTGTATGGTCTTACCCTACCTCAAGGGTTTTCTCTATTTATTGTGTTCATGTTATGGTGAATGGTTTATGGTTTATTCTTGATCTTATTGAAGTATATTTGTAGATCTGGTATAGGTACTTAACAAGTGGTATTAGAGCACTTTCATTGGCAGATATTGTGGGCAAATATGTTTTATTTTTGCAGATTTTTTTTCGGAGAAGAAAAAAGAGGCCCGCGACATTTCAGAAATTTTTGGTATATTTCTATGAAAAATTTGCAAAAACAGGTTGTAGATCCGAGTTCCTCTAAAAAAAAAACCCAATTTTAAAAAACAATCGCCCGAAATGGAGTCCAGGAAGTCAATATATTGAAGTTTTAAAATCTGCAATTTTCAGGGTTTTTTTCGCAGACGGCGGAACGATTTTTTTTATTTCTATAGCAGCTGGAGGCCGAATTTGACCAAATAAATTACATATCTGATTTCCTCTCACAATTTCACCCAATTTCAAAAAACAAATCAGCCTAAATGAATTCCGGGAAGTGAAGTTATGATCATTTTAAATTCAACAATGTTTCATGGTTTTTCCAGAAAAAACCGTGATTTTTTGTCGTAACTTATTGGTCTATTTTTTGCATTTTTTCATGATGGTTACAGGACCAAAGAGTTCATAGGATGATCATATGTTTATTTCCTCTCAAAACCTCAAAGAAATACTTGAATTATTCAAATCCCAATTGTTTGACACATTGGATGAATTTGTAAATGGCCTCACAGACAACCTCAATGATAGTTTTCATAGTATTCAAGATTTATTGGATAGCATGCAGGAGCAATTTCTTATGGTGGAAATCAGGGATGAATATAATCAAGAAATATATGCTTGGTATGATTTGGATGCCGATCGTGATGATTGGTATATGGATAGTTGTCATTTCTGAAATGGCAACCACTTTCATATTTTATTTGATGACTCTAATCCACCTTTTGTAGAGAGGATCAATGTGACAAATCAGAAGCCAATGATTATTACCAATGTCCATCCTGCATATTCTACAGTGGTATTATTCCTTTCATATTATGCTATGACTCTTTTCCACTATGTGGATGGATCTTCTTATTTGGATCCACATGACATGTTTCATTCTTTAGAGCATCATTTTGAGTTGGTTCTTGGGTTCCAAAATCTTCCACAGAGAGTTCACATGAGCACTTGGACATGGGATCCGGGATTACAATGGTGGTTGGACTACTTCAACATGGTGTTTTTCCTTTCTACGTGGGACCTTGGTTCTCCAATCTTCTTCAACATTATGGTCCATAGTTATCCATGGGACCCTGATATATGGTTGTACATCAAGCGTTGAGGACAACGCTTTCATAAGGGGGATGGAATGTTAGGTAGCTAGAGAGGTAGTAGTGGGGGACCAGAGGGCCCATAGTGATAATAGTGGAGGCCATTCAATGTAAGGTGGACTAAGTCCACTATATTATTAACTAAGGCCCACTATGGTAGTTAGATATAATAAATGAGTAGTTATATATAATAAATGTAATAGGACTTCTTAGAAGGTTCTACTTCTAGAAGATTACTCCTATAGAATGTTCTTAGGTGATGGTAGCACTATATAAATGGGTTTGAGCAATGTAATGGGACATGAAGAGAATTATTGTATTGTGAGTTGTAGCTCAATAGGAGGATTCTCCCTCGAAGAGGAAAGTGAACAGGAGAGGATCCCTTCCATAATAGGATCAATTGTATGGTGTTTCCCTACCTCAAGGGTTTCTATAATAAAGTTGTGATTTTCTACATTGTTCTCTATTTTGTGTAGTGATTGTATTCATATATCTTTGGCACTATTGAAGTATATTTGCATATCTGGTATAGGTTCTTAACAAGCTACAAGCCAGCGTCATGCAGGAAGTACAGTTTAGGGCCTGCGTGAATGCCACACATCTAGAGGTGGGAAGAGGGGTTGCATAGATGCTCCAAATAACATGCAACC
The DNA here is from genome assembly GCA_009831015.1 of Picea engelmannii. Taxonomy (NCBI): domain Eukaryota; kingdom Viridiplantae; phylum Streptophyta; class Pinopsida; order Pinales; family Pinaceae; genus Picea; species Picea engelmannii. The sequence continues at coordinate 92,148 of ML785639.1, read as the reverse complement.
AGTTGGTAATGGAGAAGGAAGAAGAGAATGAATGCATAGACAGATTGGAGCAGGGATTGACAACATCATACAAGAAAATCCTAAACAACGCACAAGAAGTAGAGAGAAGTGCAAAGGAAAAGATCAACTTCATCGCACAGACAATCGATTAGTACAGACAGGATATCAAGGAATTAAAAGAGAAGTTAAACCCCACAAATCCTCCAAAGGTGATAGAACAAAGGAAACAAGAAGCGACATTTCAAATAGGCGAGATGGAGAAACAAGTTAGCGTAGTAGAAAAATTGTTTGACTTAGCAGTGCAACTCTGGATAGTGCTAGAGGAAGATGAGAAGGTCCAACAATGGGACCAAGAAGAAGAAAGAGTAAGTGAAACTATCCAAGAACTCAAGAAGAGGAAGAAGATAATGCTTATTACAGAACTCTTGAAAGGTACTCAAGATATGAAGAAGCTGCAATTCGAGTTGAAAGCAATGCAGATGAAAAAACAAGAGAGACAAGCGGAAGTGTAACCAATCCAGGAACAAGCAGCATACATGATCATGTAGTTGTAGGAGGAAAAGATAAACATGACCCAAACATAGAAATAGTGTGCAACACTAACCCAGGAGGAGATCACAGTGCAAGCATTAGAAGATCTTGCAGGAAAAGCCGTGCAAGTCTAGGAAAGAGGAATGGAACTTGCAGACAAGTTCCACAGCCTAGCAGAGGTTGTTTAGGGAGTGGGCACTGCCTAGGTGGATTGGGAAGAGCCACATTTCAGTGTTTGGGGCTTGTTGGGTGCATGCCTATTTTGAGAAAAGGTCAATTTTTGGAACGTACAACTTAATTTTGGAAAAAGACAGCTGGCAAGAAAAGTATCATGTGCGAGGGAAAGTTGCATGCAAAGGAGGAAAGAATGTAAGGTGCAAAGGATGTAATACCTAACCATGTTATGGTTAGGGTTTTGTAAGGGAATGTAATGGCTGAGAATCTTGAAAATTAGTATAAACAAGAAGCTAGTAGGTCTAGTTTGTGGTGGGTTGGTTGGTTTTGGTGGTTGTTCGAAGGTTGTTTCATTCTATAGCTATTTTAAGGATACCAAACTCGTTCTGATACAATTTTGTAAGTTGTTGAGTTGTATAAGAGTAAGGTAGCTATATCTTTGGGGTTAGATCGCAAGCTAAGGAGACTGGTGTGATCTATTCTGCCTCACAAAGGTTGTGGAACCTCTTCCATGATTTTATGATCAGAATTCTAGTGTGCGCAACGCCACATATTGCAGAAATCTAAATAAAAGAGTCGAAGAAGCCATATCTTTGTGGACGTATCCCATGAGGGGGTGAACAATGGTAAAACATGTGTATTGTGTGATGAATGGATGTTTTGTTTACTTTTAGTTAATGGTTGATCATATTCAATTCATGTTAATGATTGATTTACACATATGTGGTTAGCTAGATCTATTAGATTGCATGCAAGGGTTTAACAGGTGAATGGATATTGAGAAAAATAGATTGATTAATCAGTTTAAGTCCTGAAAAAGATCAATTACAATCCCATATCCCTGCTCTTTCCTAGACTACAATCACTTGAGCATCGCAGTCACCCATAGAACTATCTTGGGTGAGATTGCGCAGTACATTCTATGTGCTTTGTTTCCTTCTGGTTTACCAGAAGGGCTGATAGTTCTAGAGGGTTTTATTGGAAACATGTTCATATCTTAACCTGGGTTATCCAAGAATTAGTTAGAAAGAGTAATAACCAACAATTGGGAATTAAATTATTTGAATTGAGTTTTGGCGATAGGTGGTTAAGAAAAGTGCACCAACAGGGATTGAACCCGTGACTTCTGCCAAACAAGCCAAACGGCCTGACCAATGTGCCACACATGAATTTAAGAAACCACTGAAGATTTTATTTTTAATTTGATTTCAACCACCCAAGTAATAGAAACTGTCCAATTGTCTGACCAATCTCTGTTACATAAACTGGGTTTTTCCATCACACCATAGGAAAACACTTTATACAGAGAGTGCAGATTTTATTTTATGTAGGGTTGGATTTTGTTGCAGGTGTAAAACAAGGCCGAAGTCAGCGGAAAGGATAGACTCGAACCTACGACTGGTTGCATACCAAGAAGACCCAAGTTTGTGACGGAACACACATGTTATTACAATATACATGAGAAGGTTGAGGTGCTAATGGAATAAAAAATCTGAATCGGTTCAATTTTTATTTTTAGTTTATTTATTAAATGAATTTATTTATTTTATTTTTATTATTATATATGTTTTTAAACATAGTTTATGAACTATATATATATATATATATATATATATATATATATATATATATTTNAGTTTTTAAACTATTTTGTTTTTGTTTTTATTTTATATATATTCTCACTTGTATATATTTTTCAATTTTATTTAAATATGGAATTTATTTATGAAAATTTGTCGCAAAAAAACGTTGGAAAATGTATAATCAAAGTAGGATATACAGGACGAAGACTTATGTCCAATTTTTTTTCATCTTCCAAATCACAACTAGGTACAAGAAGAGAGCATACTTAAGAACCTGGTAACTCTCTATCTTTTTTAAATATGCAAATTGAAAAACATTTTAAGAAACTTTTACCTCGTATGAAAACCTCGATTTTGTAGCTCCTGAAACTCTATTTGTTTTCATCCTTCATGTATGTCCCTTTTCTGTAGATCTTCCTTCCAATGGTTAGTCAATGGGGTCGTTCTTACTACACCACCGAATGGAAGTTTTCTAAGAAACAAATGAAATCAAACACAAAGAAAACTTCCAAACAAAAAATTACAATCATGTAATGAAACACCCTCGTGTTATTGATACCTTGTTGTCACCAAGTTAATTGTTCAACATGAGTTATATTTCTATGAATCAAACCAAAGAAAACATATTTATACTAAATTAAACTCCTAATGTGTAAATAACTAACTATGAAAACTTGAATTCTCATAAATGCCTAATGCCTAATCCCTTAGCATCATCCCCGACAACGGTGCCAAAAATATCATGCAATTGAATTTATTAAATTTCTTTCTAATCAATTATCAATCAATGATACTCGTAAGGTTGTGATGGTGATGGAACAATATATGCAGGAGTAGGAAACTAACTCTAAACTAATAAAATTCAATTAAATCTTAAGTTTTTCAACCTTTACTAGTCACAGTTCCACTCATATAAAATAGGGTTGCAAAGTGAAATATGCTACAATGAATTTAAGTTCCTTACAAAAGTACTATGTCAACTTATTGAGTTTAGGGGATGAAGAGAAAGTTTAAATCACACATTCAATAAATAAAGGATTTGACAGAAGTAAATCCTAACTCTTTCAATCCTAGGTTGTCATTGCTCTAGTGGTAGAAAATTGGGTTGCAAGGTGAAAGATGCTAGAATGGATGTAAGCTCCTTACAACAGTACTCTATCATTGTATGAATTTAAAGGATTTGAAAAGAGGGTTTTAATCACACTTTCATAAAGGAAAATTAATGTTTCTACTAAGAGGGGGGTGAATTAGTATCAAGTACAATTTAAAATCTTTTTCAACTTATACTTAAACCATTCAATTATATCCAATGAGAAATGAAAAATAGTATAAAAGTTACACCAATACACGATGCACAATATATAAGAAATAATCAATAGTTTGTGTTCAAGGGAAGTAATGACTTCCAAAGGTAGCTACATCTTTCAAATATAAAGAGATGGACAAACCTCCAAGAGGAAGATACAATCCTCCAATATCAAGAGAGTGTTTACCTTTCCATCCTTTCCCCTTCCTTCCACCCAAGAATATATGAGAGATAATAAAACTTTACATTAAATCATCGCCATCAACTAACCATCACATAGAACCTGATCATGCTTCCTGAGACTTCTTCAAATTCTGCAATTCTTCACTTCTTAGAATACTTTGATCATGTATATAATATAACTCAATGTATTCTCTGAAACTCCTCCATTTTTCACTCCTTGAATTCTCCCCAAACAAAAGTTATAGAGAGAATGGTAGACCTTATTCAATTCTGGATTATTCAGGAGAGCGAACTTGTACAAAATGCCCCACGCTCAATATGTAATATCAGATTTTGAAACTTGTAAAAGATAAACTAAATACCTTACTCTTTCCAATGAAATTGGTCTCACTTAATTTTGATTCTCTGTGAAGAAGTTATGACTTTGTTAACTGGAACACATGTTTATGACTAGCTTCAGAACTAGTCAAAAACCCTATCTTCCACAAAGTGTATCTCCAAACTTATAGAGAAGAAAGAGCTGGAATTTTTACCACAAGTAACTAGATATGTCTTCTCAATACCATATTAATCATTCTATAAACACAATTATAGATAAAATGGTAAGATGACCTGTAAATAACATACCTTAGAACACATCACCAAAAGACTTCATCCTCCCTTGAAATCCAACCTTCTTTACTTCATATTTCCTCTAAAATTAGACTTGTGTGTGTAAAATGAATGTATAATGATATGTATTTATACCCTTTATGTCAATTCCTTTTAACATTAGGGCCAATCTGAAACTTTCTTATTTTGCAATTATTTTCTTTAATTATCTTTAGGGTCGACATGTACTTCCTTCTTCAATTCAGTTTGTCATCTTCAAAAATTCATTTCTCCTCAACCATGAGGATCCATGTGACATGCCACCTACCACCAGAAACAACATGATGTGTACGATCCATCCATGGGTTTTTTTTCTGTATGTGCATTGTCCTTCATGTCCAAATACCGTCATCAATCTTGCGATCCAAAATCAATGACTAGGGTTGACATCAATGACAACAACCAATCTTCCAAAAATCTCCCCCTTTGTCATTGATGGAAACAGTCATGCTCCCCCTTTCATCATGATCCAAATTTATATCCCCTTTTCACATCAATGAAAAAGGGTAGGGCTGCTCCCCCCTGAGTTTAATGGAAAAAGGTAACTCTCTTTATTGGGTCTACTCACCCTGAACATATAGCACTTAATAACACTTTATTTTTATGGTCTCTTTCTTCCTTGGAGATTTTTCACGAATTTAGGATGTATATGTTATTTGGTCTTATTGTTGCAGTTGCAACCAATCTTCTGTTGAATTACTAAGAAGGGAGTTGAATTAGTAATAGAACAATCTAATCCTTTTGAACCATATAATACAAGTGTTATATCAATGTATCATTATCATCCAATAACTACAAAGTCAATAAGCAATGAACAAATGAACAATCATACACATACACAGTACACCAGTGTTTTACATGGAAACCCAAAGCGAGAGAAAACCACAGAATGTTTTATCTTATATGTCTTGAAGAATTACATTAATTGGAAGTACCAACTTCCTTTGTTTTCCAGCTGCAACTGGAAGGAGGCTCCAATTCCCTAGTTTCTTAAGATACAACCTGAGGGAAGCTCCAACTCCCCAATTCTCTGGATACAACTAGAAGGAGGATAAAACCCCCTATGTTCTCTGGCTACAACCAGAAGGTGGCTACAACCACCTGTCATTGCCCCATCCAACTGCCCTGACATATAAGTAGAATGATGGAACCACTGTCACACTATCACTATGAGATATACTAATGTAAAACTGTACCAATCAACCTGCACCAAATAACTTGTACCAATAACCTGAACCATGCATCAACCTGTACCTCAACCTGTAATCAACCTGTACCATAAACAAGTGCATCAACCATGCACCAACATGTACCAAACAACCTGTAATCAACCTGTACCATAACCAAGTGCATCAGCCATGTACCAACCTGTACATCAACCTATACCAGGAACAAGTGCATCAACCATGCACCAAACCTGTACAAATAACCTGTCACAACAACCTGTCACAACAACTTGTCAAAACAACCTATCACAACAACCTCTCTCATCAATGTTATCAACCAAATCAGATCTACTCACCAAGATCAATCGCCAAGACAACTCTCAAATATGTGCATCAGCCAAGTATAACACAACAACTCATAATCATGACCAAGATCAATATGTGCTTCTAACAATACAAGTATGCTACATCATCCATAAACGATGTGTCAACAATACTACTAACAAGTGCCTCCAACCATGTACCAAGTATGTACCAATCATGTATCAACTACTCATCAACTATGACTCATCAACTATGACTCATCAATATGTACCAACATCATCAACTACACACCTCATGTATGTGCCAATTCATCAACTACTTGTCTCAACCATGTACCCAACATTTACCTTAACCACAAGACCTCATCAATATCATCATCCAAATATTATTTGTAACTCTGTAATAGACCTATTTTATATTATCACATACCTGCAAACCTTCCTTAACTTTAACAACAAGAGACTAGCATTTTAATCAAACTTTTCTTTAGTCTCACATGGCTAGTTTTGGATTAGTCAGCAACCCTAACATGAAATAATAATAAGTTTGTACCTGTGATGATTAAATATATGAAACTGATACACAATGTTATTCAGTGTGTTTTATGGAATTCCCCTAGGTTTCACTACTTGGAACCTCTCAGAAAAGAAATTATAGAAAAAATGGCATACCCTGTTGAATTCTGGCTTATTCTAGAAAGCAGACTTGTAGAGTGTGCCCCACATGGAATATTTTTTGAATATATCTGAAACCTTTACAAATAATACTATAGACTGTAATATAACCAACACAATTGGTATTACTTAATTTGGATATTTTATGAATAATTTATGACGTTTTTACCTGAAACACTTGTTTTAGACTAGTTTCAGGACTAGCCACAAACCCTATTTTCCATGGAGTGTAACTATAAAAATACAATGACCCACAGGGTGAATTTTTTACCAAAGATACTTGGATATGTTTACTCAATGGAATATCAATTTCATGGTTTGAATCATTATATAAAAAACATTATTTCAAAAATGGTGAGATGACCTGTAAATAACATACCTTAGAAAGCATCATCAAAAGAATTTATCCTTCCTTGAATTATGGCCTTATTTTCTTCACATTCCCTCATAAATTCAGCTTAGATATCCTTTGGTTACCTATAGGTATTTTATATCCTCAAGTGTTATCTAAACTGAGAGAGCCTTGCCTCTAATTCATACTCTCCAAGTAGCTTCCTTAAAAACATCTTCTAGGTCACTTTGCGCACTTTCCTTATTTTAGGGTTAACCCACTTCTAATTTCTCCATTAAATTTATTATTTAAATAATTTATTTTG
>ML785639.1:48073-66584 GCA_009831015.1 Picea engelmannii | reverse complement strand
GGCGTAGATACAAAATGGAAATCATTGGTCACTCATTGACCACTACCACCATCGCCACCCTTAGGAGAATCCTATAAATTGATATTTATTCTCTTGTTTGAAGAATAAACTCGAGTGGTTTTGCGCCCGGGTGTGGTTCTTTTCTCTAGAGACTGTACAAAGAAAAAACATTGTTATAAATTGTTTTCCACAATGAATTAAAATACTTACTAAATTATACTTTGTAATTCAACATAAGACACTTCACCATAGATAATATTGAAAATAATGAGGGTGTTAGCCTCCTCTGTGACCCTAATCTCTTAGTGATGCCACCATGTGTCAGTTACAAGGATCAAATCATGAAATTTAAACAAATATGCATAAAATCAATTCCATTCATGATACATTAAAATTGATCATCAACACATTATCTCACCATAAATATCTTGGGAATCGATGGAGAGTTGTTGGAAGGTGGATGTTAGGGACCTAACCCCTCACATAGGTATAATAATATATTTCCATGTAATAAAGGTCAATATTAATAAGGCCTAGCGATAAGGAAGAATAAGTCCAATGTAAGAAGACCTAATAGAAGCATCCACTTCTAGAAGGATCTTCCTCTAGATGGTTATTTTGATAGACATATTTAGTATAAATAGGATTCGAGGGTATGAGAACTTTTGTCTTGGATATTATTTTAATAGATCTCTTCTCTGGTGGAGGTTTCCCCCTCAAAGAGGCAAGTGAACAATGCTCTCAGCAATCAAAGTGTTATTTCTGGTGTTATTCTGGTATCATTTTGGTATTATTGTGGTGTTGTACTAGTTATATTGTCGTTCATATGTCATTTATAGCTATTTATTTTACTTCTTCATACATTTTTATATCTGAAATATTACAAGTAGTATCATAGCACCTTCCTCGATGGAAAATTGTGGGTTAATTTTTTATTTAGGGTAGAGATGTATTTGGGCGTCTTTAAGTTACAAAGATCTGTCATTACATGCATAAAATCACGGTTGTGGATTCATACACACAGGAAATACAGGTGGTACTTAAGCGCGCATCTGTTGGTCACCCTTGTAACCCCCGTTGGTACCCCTTCGAGCGGTAGTGCATCAGACAACACATGTATATGGATTGACCTAAATCTGATAAATCCCTCCATAGATAAACCGATCAGCTGCCTAACTGCTATAGTTCCACTGAGAAAAACAATCAGGAAGATACTCTCTAGTACCTGGGTAGTCGGGTAGTATGGCTAAGGGAACGGTCTAGCCTCCTTAGTTGGTTCCCTGAGATATTGGGTCGAGTACTTCTGTTGGACCCCGCACATATATCAGAGAGCTATAGCATAAGGAAAACCATTGTCTATAAAACCCTTGAATACCTAACCCTTGGGACGGAAACAAAAATAGAACATACAATATTTATTGCAGTGCAACTATGTCTCCTGCATTCGAGTTGCGAAATTACTACACATTTCTCCCTGTGAAGAATTTGGGTATTTCATCACTGCAGTATTATTCAGATTGGAGTATAACTTCGTACGAGTAAAAAAAAAAAGTTTGGATATTGTTGGCACCATTATTTGAGACCTATTGTGTTTGATTTCTCTCTTCACCCTTATCGCAGTCATACCTATCATTTTTCAGCAAATTGTTTTTCTTCTGGGACTGACCCCTTTCCAACACCCTTATTTGGGCTTTACCCCATTGTATTCAACTCGTCGTCCTAATCGTTGTGATACACTTCACCCATAACCCATTTTTTGTGTGGTCCCACCCGCCCCTTTTCGTGTTCCCTTGTCATCATGGCCCATACCCATAGCCAAGATTTGGAATCTCACTTCACTACCTTGCACTCTAATTTCACAGAAACCCAACAAGAAGTGCGGCAGCTCAATGCCAATATTAACACCATCAATCAAAGGATGCATTCTTCCATCGTCGCCTCAATCAAAAAACTCAAACAAGAGCTCAAAAAAGACATTACTACCTAGCTTGAATCTGTCACTACGATGATCTATGCCAAGCTACATATCCCTGGAGATCTTCCCTTATCTAACCCACCTTTTCATACCGAAGGTGAAACTTTCTCTCATTCCCAGAATTTTCAGCCCCATTACTTTCAGTGTTACCTACACCTTCTGTGTGTGGATGTGACCAAATTTTATGAATCGGATCCCACTGGCTGGGTAACTCAAATGGAACATTATTTCTCTTTGTATGGAATTACAGATGAGTTTACCAAACTCCGGTATGGTGTTCTACATCTAGATCAATAACGTTGGCAATGGTGGCAATGGAGAAAAAATGCTTGCCAAGGATATGTGACTTGGACACACTTTGTGGCAGAGTTTTATGAATGCTTTGAAACTGACACCAACCATTTAGGTTGTTTGAAAAAGTTGAAACAATCTAGCACAGTGGAAGACTTTATAGTTTCTTTTGAGCGACTGAATTTTCATACAAAGAGCATGTCTGATGCTTTTTTCCAAGAATTTTTTATCAATGGCCTCAAGGATGAGATTTGTGCTCATGTCCTCATGGCTCAACCTCAGATTTGGGTGGACACTACTAAAAGAGCTAAGGAAGCACAATAGGTTTTCTCTTCTCAAAACTGCAAACCATCCTTTATTCCTTGCACTAAACAAGTAACCCCCACTCCTCTTTGTACTTCACTAAATATCCAGAAATTTACCAGGGATGAAATGGCTGAATGCCAACTAAAATGCCTTTGTTCTAATTGTGATGACAAATATTTTTTGAGACACAAGTGTAAGGAACAAAATATTTTTATGGCCATCTCGGAGGATGTTTCAGAAGAGGATGTTGAGGCTCCCCTTGTGTTTGTGTCACCTGAACCCACTGACAAAACCCCTCCCTCATACCCTCCCGAAGTAGAACCAATCATTTCCCTAAATGCTCTCACTGGCTTCTCTGCTCCCCAAAACATCAAGCTAATTGGTTACATCAAGCATAGGAAGGTCATCATTCTTGTTGATAGTGGAAGCATCCATAATTTTATTCATCATCACATTTCCCAAGAAACTAATTGTTATATTTTTGCAATCAATAATTTCCAAATCATAATTTCCAATGGTGGGTCCCTAAAATGTGGAGGGAATTGTGAAAATGTGCATCTCCAAATTGGTGAATACCATCTGAAATCTCATATGTGTTCTATTGACATGGGCAGTTGTGACATTATGTTGGGTGCATAATGGCTAAAGACTTTGGGTCCCAGTCTCATGGATTTTAAGGAATTAACCATGCAATTCGACCAGGAGGGCCAACAATATAAGTTCCAAGGCATCATTATCGGTTCCCTGGAGATTATTAGTTCCCATCGCATGGAAAAGCTACTCAAAAACGGTCATTCTAGCATTATTTCCCAACTCCATTTCATACAAGCAATTGAAACACCCTTTGTGTCGTAGGACTTCCAATCCATCCTCTCTAAACATCAAGTTATTTTTTCCACTCCCCAGGTACTCCCTCTATCCCATGTTGTTAATGATCATTCCAGTCCCCTTGTCCCATAAATCTTTCCTCCCAATATATGTCCTTATCGTCACCCCTTTTCCCAAAAAAATGAAATTCACAAAATGGTTCAAGAACTTCTCAACACAAGTGATATCCTCCCTATTACCTACTCTTCTCCTGTGGTCATGGTCCTTAAGAAAGAATGTTATTGGCACATGTGTCCTGACTTTCACGCCCTCAACAAACTCACCATTAAAGAAAAAATTCCCATTCCTATCATTGATGACCTCTTGGATGAATTGAGTGGCACCTAGTTCTTTACTAAACTTGATCTTCGTTCCGGCTACCACCATATCTGTATGAAAGAGTTAGACATTTCTAAGACTTCCTTTAGAAATCATGAGGACCACTATCAATTTTTGGTCATGCCCTTTGGATTGTGTAATGCTTCCTCTACTTTCCAAAGCCTCATGAATCATGTCTTCCATCCTTTTCTCCATCATTTTGTCTTAGTTTTATTTGATGATATCCTCATCTATAGAAAAACTTGGAAAACCCATCTTGCTCATGTGGATCAAGTTCTCCATCTACTCTCTCAGCACCAACTTTTCCTCAAACAATATAAATGTTCTTTTTGTGCCTTGGAAGTCAAGTAGTTGGGTCATCTTGTTTGTAAGGTCAGCATCAGGGTGGATCCTAAAAATATTGAAGCTATGCAAGATTGTCCTCACCCAAAGACTATCAAAATCTTGCAAGGATTTCTGGGTTAACCGGGTTATTATCGCAAGTTTGTTAAGAATTATGGAAAGATTGTGGCACCTCTCACTAAACTCCTTAAAAATAATTCTTTCACTTGGACTCCAGTGGTTACTCATGATTTTCAATCATTGAAGATGGCCATGTGCACCACTCCATTCCTGGCCCTTATTGATTTCACAAAGACCTTTTTCTTGGAATGTGATGCTTCTAGAAAAGGAATTGGCCTTGTCCTTATGCAAGAGGGTCAGCCTTTGGCCTTTACCAACAAACAATTTTCCGAGAGAAATTTGGGCAAATCAATCTATGAAAAGGATATGTTGTTTATTCTACATGTTGTGGATATTTGGTGCTCTTATCTATTGGGGAAACACTTCCATTTTAAGACAGATCATCAAAGCCTCGAGTATTTTTTGGAACAATACATTTCCTCCCCCAAGCAACAAAAATGGGTGAATAAGATCTTATATGATTATGAGATCATTTACAAGAAAGGAAAAGACAATTTGGTTGTTGATGCACTTTCCAGAAAATATCAAGATGAAGGGTCCCTTTTTTCCCTCTCCTTCATTGTACCAGATTGGCTCCAAGTTGTTCACCAGGAATGGCTACACGATCCCAAAAGTTTGCATCTGATACAAAAATTGCAGTCCAATTCTCTAGTTTCCAGAGGATACTCTTGCTTCAATGATGAGTTTCAATACAAATTTCGTTTGTATTTAAGTAAACAGTCAAAACTTAAATCCATGGTACTTTCTGAGATTCATGCTACACCCATAACTGGGCACTCCGGGTTTACCAAAACCTATGACTGGTTCAAACATTCATTTTTTGGGGATGGTATGAAATAGAATGTTCATAATTTTGTGGTTGAATGTGATGTATGTCAACGCAACAAGGGAAAAATAGTCAAATCTCCTGGCACACTACAACCTCTTTTTATTCCACCTGCTATTTGGCAGGATATCTCTATGGATTTTATTGTAGACTTACCTAAATTGGGCAATAAATCAATCATCATGGTGGTAGTTGATCATATTTCCAAGCATGATCATTTATGTTATCTTCCACACCCATTTACAACATCCATTGTGGCTCAACGTTTCATGGATCAGGTCTTCAAGCTTCATGGCATGCCGCATTCTATTGTTTTTAATCGTGACCCAACTTTCACCAATAATTTTTGGCAAGAATTGTTCAAGCTACAAGGCACCCAATTGCATCTCAGCATAGTTTATCATCCCCAGACTGATGGTCAAACTGAAGTTGTCAAAAAATGTTTGGAAACATATTTGAGGTGTTTTGCATGAGAAAGGAAGAATCAATGGGCTCAATGGTTACCACTAGCGGAATGGTGGTACAACACTTCTTACCATATAGTTACCCGTATGACTCCTTTTGAAGCGATATATGGAAAAAATCCACCTTAAGTTCTCTCATATTTTCTAGGTGTCTCAAAGGTCTAGGGGGTTGACTAAACACTTACAGTTCGAGAGGCTATTATCCATACCCTCAAAGATAATTTGGTCATGGACCAGAATCGCATGAAGAAACAAGCAGATCAAGGTCACTCTCAATGTCAATTTGCAGAAGGGGATCATGTGTTTCTTCGAATGTTGTTACAGGTGAGTCCTCCTATGAACAAGTGGATTCCCTCTTGGTCTATAGATTCCTAAGGCCAAGACAAAAAAGTGCTTAGCATGGATGTTGACATCCTTTTAGATATAATCAAGCTAACATATGAAAGAGAAGAAGAAATATACATACCTTATTAACGATGTTTGTCCTTGCAAAGTCTAGGTTGAGCTTCAATCTCGAGCTCCCTGATAGGTCTTGTAGAACAAACAAAGATACAATGGACTTCCTATTCTACTGAGATTATCTCAAATATAGATCTATCTACTGAAGACAAAATCATGTAGAACAAACATAAGTTTGAAAGAAACAGGTCAAGCATTGATGTATTGATAAGAACAAGTAAAAGTACTTACAATCCTTTGATGAAGGTGCAACATCTTCTTCCAGTTCTCCTTGTCCAACCCCTTTGCTCAAGTAATCTACACCGATGACTTTGATGACATCTCACTTTTGATATCATAAATTTGGTGTAATTCTCAATCTCCACATCTCTTCTGTTAATATCACTTATAGGATCATAAGTTTGGTATCAATCTCTAGTCTCTTACCTCCGCTTTCACCATGAGGAGGCCTCCTTATATAACCTTGGAGAGGCCCAACCACTTGAGATATATTTGGGATAAGTTGAGGATTATTCTCCTTCAGTTGAGGATCTTCCCTAAGATCATTCCTTGAACTTCTATTCGAATCCAACCACCTTCATAAATTGAGGGGATTCTTCCATGTTTTAGCTCAACAAACCAAAAATCTGTTCAAAAAAGGTAACGCTCCCCAAAAAGGGTACAGAGAACAGTTGAGTGCTCCGCCAAAGAGGCCCAGGGAGCACTGGCACTCCCTGACATTGGGTAGGGGAGCACTACCCTCCAAAATCCATTTTTGAGTGGTTTTTCTAGTGGCAAAAGGGTTGTACTCCTTGTCAACTGATTTCTCTTCTTCAAAACTAGTCTTTGAGGTGTCTTAAATGTCCTTATGATGTCGTTAGAGGCATGACATAGGAAAGATGACAATATGATTTTTGTGACACTTGCAACACTTTTGGTCAAGATGTGACACTTGCGGACAAGATGCGACACTTACAACACTTGTAATGACGACACTTGCGACACTATTGAAGTGAGTAATTTTGATGTGTAACAGATTGCCCCCCAAAGTGCGAAGTTAGAAGATGATGATGAATGAATTACTTTGTAGACTTTCGCGAGCAAGGGTATGGACACAGAGAGGCTAGAAAAAGCTTCACACAACCATCAAAAAAATATTATGACATGCTTCAAACCCAAGGTAGGCATACCTATGCTTGAGTGATAAAGACTTTTTAGGTATGGCCGCCATAAAATACACTACGGATCCATAATTATATTGACAAAATGGTATAACACTGAAGACACAATGTGGATCTATAATCCCATTAAATGAACTAATCGTAGCCACGAATAATACATAGTGGATCTATGAGACGACAAAACATAGCCAAGACAAATACAAAGTGGATCTATGTAACAATATATGTGTCATAGTTCAAAAGAACTCCTTCGCAACCTAGGAAAAGTACATAAGAGTGAAAAATCAACCCAGGGTCTTATTACCAATCTTGATGTACTATGAATCTAACCATGTGAATATACATCTTGATGTCGAACATGGAAGAAACCACTTGATTATCAGTCAATGAGGTAAACTGTTAACAAGCGCGAGGGAGATCACCATTGATGTCAATGATTCCCAAGGTACTCTAGTACATTCCAATGAATATGAATGGATGAGATGAAGTCAAACATCTGTGGAATCATCCGATCAGGGGTAAATGATGTAAACCTACTGTCTGATGTGAGGAGGCCTACCATTGAGGCATGTAGGTCCCAAAGTACTAACTAGTTTCTAAGTCTAGTTCCTGGATAGTGTGTTGAAGTCAACAAGAATAGACTTGTCGGAGGAGGGCCTTGATGTATCCCCCATCAACGACATGAAATGGACACATAAATGTCATTGGTATATCAAATGAACATGGACTGACACAGGTATTGAAACAAGATATTTGTGATGGCTGACTCTCAAGGTAAATACTTCCCCTAAACACTAAGGCACAAAAATAGAAACTTGACATGGACCAAAACTTGATGATGCAGTGTATGTTGTGACTTTCATCAGGTGACCCAAAGAAGTAAAAGAAACCTAGATGATTGGCTTAGTGTAGAGGTTCAATGGATTAAAATGCGTGTAAAGACAAAGTGTCGTGTTCAAGGGCGACCGTAAGAGTTACTGGTAGTGTTCTCAAAACTTCTTTGCTTGCTTCTTCCAATTTTTCCCCCATCCAGATAGACGAGTACCTCTTTTTAATTTAACAAGCTCAAGGAGGGTAACACATTCTCGATATGACTCATGTTCGGTAAGTCCCTCTTCCTTTATTTAACAAACTGGAAGAAGTAAGGGTTCGGTCCCATATGGGTCCTTCAATGTATGATTGTTTAACGCGTCCAGAGAAGGTAAACACGATGGTTTTTCATATTTAGAGAGTCTGAAAACAACTTAAAGATGACTCCAATGTTGTCCTTTTTCATAATGTTAGTCTTGTGAGTCTGAAAAAGAGATAAATTATCACTCGAAAGATGCCCTTTCAAACCTTTTAACGAGTGGGAAAGGAAGAAAGATCACACGGCAATCTTTTCATGTTTAGAGAGTCTCAAAAGAAATTAAAGACGACTCCAAGGGGTTCCTTTTTCGTATATCCATACAAGTCCGAAAAAGTGATAAAAGTCTACTCGGTTACATTCTCTTGTTTTTTCGAGTACGAGAAAGAACAAAGACTAAGCTCGGTATTCCCCCAGCTTGAAAGTTAGTGGCTTAACTCCAAAATGATCATTAAAGGCTGGAGACATGCCCTCCAAGATTCAATTCATTCACCGACATTGAGGTTGTCACCAATTTCTCTACTAAACGGAGAAAAAGGATAAGAGTGGATGAAAAGAAGGTTTAAGAGAGGTGACTATTTCATTTTTTAATGAGATTGAGATAGAAAAAGAACTATGCTCTGGGCTCCAGGTTCCATCCTCAGATTTCTGTTTAATTTTTTAACAAGCTTGCTATAGAGAGGAAAACTATGCTCATGGCCTCTATTTCATTTTTTAACAAGCTTGCCACAGAGAAGAGAAACTATGATCGTGGCCTCTGTTTCATTTTTCAATGAGCTTTCCACAGAGAAGAGAAACTATGCTCATAACTTATGTTTCATTTTTTAATGAGATTGCTACAGAGAAGAGAAACTATGCTCGTGGACTCTCCTTGATCATGGATTCCAAGAGAATAACGCTCTGGAAGGATACCATGTCAAGGGACAAAACTTGGTCATGGATTCCAAGAGATCTTCACTGGATGGAAGAAAATCACTCTGGAAGGAACACATGTCGAGGGCTGGGACATGGGTAACGAGATCAGGCTCCAATATCCCTACCGAAGAGATCACCATGTCAAATACCAGATCCAAATCATCAAAAGTTGAAGTCATGGGAGACAACGGAAAATCAACATCAGGAGGGAAGATAGAGTGTATATCTTCTCGAATTTCTTCACGAGGGGGAAGAAAAGAGGATTGATGATGGTTATCATCCCGAGGTAGCTCATCAATGCTCAGCATTTCCATAATAGATTCATCAAAAGGAAAAATTGGGGGAATGTAGTCAATCGTAGATGACAAGAAATTTAACCATGATGGCATCGAGTAACTGTCAAATGCCAAGAGATGTTGGTCATCCGAGGAGGGAGAAGTGGATTGGACAACAACGTATGATGTTTCAGTTGGACTAAGTGGCATGGTGTCACCTAGTGCATCGAATTCCAAGGGACTAGGTACAATCTAAGGGTCAAATGATTCCAAAGATTGGTAAGCCATGGTCAAAATCATATCGATGGTGGCAATATGATGTGTAGTCGGTGGAAGTGGTGTAGGGAAGGTATCCATAAGGATAGAGTATTTTAAAAATCCAACACCAATGCTTTCATACGTGATATTGTGATCTCCCAAGAATGGAATATTGTTGGTAGTGGGAATGCGAGCATCGGGTGTACAAAAATCTAACTAATCGACAGTGACAATTTTTCCCTAATGAGGGAATTGTACACATCAAAACACCGACGAGGCAACGACAGTCATAGCATAAAACCAACCTCTTCCAAGTAATAAGTTGTAATCGAGGGGAGCATCGACCACCTCGACATCAACAATGACGGTTTTGTCGCCCAACTGGACGGGCAGGGACTGTAAAAGCCCATGGGGATGAAAACCTCACCCATCGAATACGCATAACATCATTGGGGATTTGTTAAGTGCGAGTGATTTTAAACTTTTCCAACACACTAAAGACATGACACAAGTAGAATCTCCCTCATCCAACATGGTTCAGTGAGTTTGTTGATTGTGAACAACAACATCAATTTGGAAAGCAAGTTGGTGGGAGAGTTGAGATGTATAATCGTCTAGGTTAAACATGATATGGTTGGACGACTCAGGATCAACAGCGCCAATAACGTCCAAGAGAATTCTAAGTTGACTGGGGCAGTGCTGTAGAACTTCTAACACAGACATATCACATGGTGCTTGAGCCAAATCTTCAACAATGTTGTAGTTCTAGGCATCACGTGAACTAGGATTAAAGGTAGATTTACAGATAGTGATATTAGGAGGGCGTAAGATAGATTCGAATGTAGGTTTCTCAATCTGAAGTGGTCCAGATGTAGGATTAACTAATGGAGGAATAACGGAGGATGGTGATGGATCCGGTAAAGTATCGGTATCGTTAGTGATTTTTCCTTTGTCAGGTTTAACTGATGTTTCATATGTCTTAAAACGAGTCGTCAAATTAATCCCATTAAACATATAAATATGTACACTTGTTGAGGCATCATCATGAGAATGGATAGAACTTCCCCCAGGAAAGGGGGTTTCAGAAACCATGGATTGTTGCTATCGAAAAGGCTGAGTAAGCACATCGGGTTGTGAATTTCCCTGGAAAATTTTGGCCACTTCATTGAAATTTGGACAGTCTCGAGTGTAGTGATCGTCACCACAAATGATACAAAGGAATTTCATTTTTCATTGTGGTTTCTTTTCGGTAGTAGGTGTTTTATCTTGATTTTTTGGTTGTTCATTGTTATTAGTATTTTTTGATTTATTTTTTTCCTTCTTCTTACCTCCAGATTGTTGTCAAGGGGAAAATTGAACTACATTCACCTCAGAAATATGAGTTTTGGGGCAGGTAGAGGAGAGTGTGGTCGACTGGGAAGTAGATTGAGTTTTGAAGGAACCGATAACATCGTCTGCATGAGATGAGGATGACAGCTTAGATGGATCGGCATTAGCTCGAGCAACATTCGGAAGAAACTCATACAAAGTACCAGATTGTAAATAAACCAAATCTTAGTACTGAGTGCGAGAAATGGTTTATTCCTCTATGACTGCACCACCCATAGAGACATCACAAGAGATTGGGGGTAAAAGTGATTTAGTGAACCATTCCGCCAATAATTGGTCAGGAATGACTGCTTTGATCAAACTTCATCATCGTCTCCACTCATGAATATGATCGGAGATATGCACGGATTTTGTCTGATGAAGGGAGGTCAAGAGTTTGGTACTCGTCTCATAGCGAATAGGTAGTTGAAAGTGTGTGAGGAAATACATGGCAAGGGAGTTGAAATCATGAAAAGAAGCATGTGGTAGTTCAATATACCACTTTGTTGCAGATCCCGTAAGTTCTCTCTGGAAAAGATGAAAATGTATAGAATCATCCATGAGGGAGTTTGATGAACACCACAATTGGAAATTCATCACATGGTTATTTGGATCTTGTCCATATTTTCTGTCAAATTTTGAAATATCAGAAGGAAGTTTAGCTAGAATAACTAGCCAAACTGGGGAATGAAAAATAGGATCATTGGTTAACCGAGACAAGTCTGGGAGATCCAGAGTCGCAAGGAAAGGAAATTGTCAGTTAATTTGTGGATGATACTAGTGTGGCATAGGAACACCAGTAGGACCATAAACTGGGTTAGGTGGATAATTGTAACCAGTAGGTCCTCCTACATATAGTTGTTGTTGACCAGGATAAGTAGGATTTGATGATGGCTGAGAAACATTTGCATAACCCGGTGGGTTCTAAGCATTATAAGTCGGGTGATTTTCTTTCCCATAAGGAGGATAAACATGTTTCCCTTGAGGAGAGTAAGAAGTATATCCTAGAGGTGGATACACATTAGGGGGAGGATAAAAATTAGACCCTTGGGAAGGATAAGGTTGTTATCCTTGAGGACTGCAGGTGGTGTTTGGGATGCCACCAAGATAAGGTTGTCCATAAGATGGTCCAGAAGGAACAAGATTTGATACTCCTCCTTGTGGGTTATGATATGAGTGCCCCCCAACATGGGGTTGGGTAAATGTGACTCCCGAAGATACTCTGCAGGATTGTGAAGGGTTTCCAACAAACGAAGGTTTCCCTCCTACCAGCGGTGGATTAACAATAGGGTTATGGCTGGAAAAGGGAGGTTTCCCTCCAGGAGGAACATGAAAAGGGGGTTGTCCCCTGGGAGGGGTAGGCCTGCCATAGAATGGTAGTCTTCCATGAGGGATAGGTCCTCTAGATGGTGGTTTCCCTCTAGTTGGTTGTATTTGGATGGCAAGGGTCTACATTCTCTGGTGCAAAGATGTCTCAGTGAGATCGTGCGGAACATGTGGAGTTGTAGAGTGAAAGTTTGTAAAAGTGGGGGGTAGGGATCGAAGTTCCTTGGGAAAGAGTAGAGGTGATGAGTCTAGCATTAGGATGGACTTGTGCTGACGTAACAGTAGGGTTAATGACCTGATCGATGGGGTAATTCATAGTTTGACCAGATGGTCCCGTTTCAACAGCAGGGTCATGAGGATTAAAGGGTTGTCAAGTGGATTCAAAATGCTCATAGAGATCACGTCCTAATGAAGTCCTCTATACAGAACAAGCAGGTGTGGGATTTGTATCTACTGCAGTGGTAGGACAAATAGGAGTCCTATACTCATCACTAAATATTGGTTCTGTGGATCCCATATATGTTTCGGTAAAATCTCTCTCAGGTAATTGTGGGACCTCTTTGTCTATGACATTACCAAGGGAGTCTAAACGAAGAAAAATTGGTTCGAGAGGGGTTACTGACATAGATGTGTGAGGAGTGGGATTCTCAACCATAACCAAAGTGCCTTCTGGATTGTCTAACGGAGAAGCAACAACACTCCCAACGTCATATTGATTTTCTACCTCTCCACAATAGTTGTCTTTTGGAGGGTTAGGAGGTAAGGGTTGGTAGCCTTCCATAGGCAGCCCTTGCATCCTACGCGATCGGCGAAGACCTTTATCGTCTACAGGCTCAATTTTGGAGAATAACAGTACACGCTAAAAATCTAGGGCCAAATAATGAAAAGAAACATCATACACTAATAAAATCTAGGAATCAAAACCAAGCAAACAAAACTTCTCTCGATGATCGTACTAGGTGGTGATGAAATCCAACGTCGCATGATCAAGTCAAGAAAGGGCTAGGATATGGTGGAACAGTTACAATGGTGACCTACTTAACGGACTTTCACCTTGGTGCAAGGTTCCATGCAATAATTGTGGATTTACCCTCCAAGGAGCCCGAGTGAGTTTGACCAATGTCTGTTCCAGGTACAGTGAGACTTCCCTTCATCATCACCTTAGTGTAAGTACATAAAGATTGTGGAAACTAAGGACACCAACTCGCAGTCATCCCTTAGGAAAGTACAGTTGACAGTTCGATTCGAACGTATGGGTAGGATAACAAGTCTGAAATCAACTCGAGAGGCTCCCACACATAATCGTGGGTATACCCTCAAGTGACCCCCAATATACGATCTGACCACTACAAACAATTGAACCATGGAGGGATAATTTCTGTAATTCTCCCGACTGCGATCTCGTGCATAACCCCTGTGTGAGAGGGGGATCCCAAAAAGCGTATATGACAATTGGATTTTCTCTCCCTATTGCAAGATACTAATGTTTGTTTTGAAAAACTTTGGAGAGTTGTACTCACAGCCTAATCCAAAGTACTAGTCCTAGTCTAATGTTGGTGGAAGATTCTAAAAACAAAAATGTTCTAGATAAATTTTAATTAGCGATAATTTTATAGTTGTTCTTTACTCAAGGGTGTATGAAAGTGAAACTGATGGTATGATGACTCAATTCCCAAAAAATGCATAAGAAAATGATAAGCAGTCTTGTCTTTCGATGAATGCATATTTAAGGGAAAGAGAGAAAGTTCTTTTCATTATCAAACACTGAGATGCAACATCCTCATATAATTATTTCTCAATCAAATCCAATGGAATGCTAACAATTTCATAAATGCCTTATAATATCCGAACGAATCACTAAAATATGTCCTTTTTCTTATATGTGAATGATAATCAAATGTAAAACTTCCAATGTCAATTAGACTTCAGGATTAAACAATCAGAAGAAATCCTCACACAAACAAAAATACACTCTTGTTGTGAATAAACAAGAAAGACAAAGATAACCAAATTTGCAAACAAGAACCAAAAACCTCAAACAAAAGAGAAATGCTGGAAAAATGACCTCAAAGATCAAATGGAAAGGTTTATAGACCTTTGGATTTCCTCACAAAATCTTTCACTCGGTCAAATAAATGAGAAGAAAACAGCAAGTTAACTCTAGGTGAACAAAGACAAAGAGTGACTTCAAGGAAAGGAAAGAAAATGTCAAGTTTCCAAACAAGAAGATATCAATTCTTAGAAAATAGGGTGTTGAAGGCCAATACCAAGATGTACTGATAGTATGAGACTCTGAGCAAGTGAAAAAAACAAAAACTGAACTCAGAAATTGAAAACCTAGAGGATATTTCATAGAAAAGGGGGTATCACTCTAGTGTAAGGGGTACCAAAGCATTCCAATGCTCTGTGTAATACCACCAAGGAGTGTTAACACTCTGATAGCAAGGGAAGGGGAGCACTCTGCCTCAAAAGTTCAGAAAAATGCCCAGAAACTCAAAAAATCAAGCAAACTCAGTCAATCAAATTGCATATGATGTAATCAAGAGCCAATCAATTAGATCTAAGAATCAAAGAGACAGTATGGATAAGGTCAAAAGAATGGGCAAAGGGCCAAAACAAGATCTAGGAAAGGAAACAAAAATCAGAGCTCCTCCCCAGTGGAGTTGCCAATTTCTGTTATGGGTGAATCCTCCTATGGACAAGCAGATTCCCTCTTGGTCTCTAAACTCCTAAGGCCAAGAAAAAAAATTTCTTAACATGGACACTGACATCCTTTTAGATCTAATCAAGCTAACATATGAAAGAGAAGAAGAAAGATATGTACCTTATTAATGTTGTTTGTCCTTGCAAAGTCCAGGTTGAGCTTCGATCTCGAGCTCCCTGATAGGTCTTGTAGAACAAACAAAGATACAATGGAATTCCTATTCTACTGAGATTAGCTCAAATATAGATCTATCTACTGAAGACAAACTCATGTAGAACAAACATAAGTTTGAAAGAAACAGGCCAAGCATTGATGTATTGATAAGAAAAAGT
Source organism: Picea engelmannii (assembly GCA_009831015.1). Classification (NCBI taxonomy): domain Eukaryota; kingdom Viridiplantae; phylum Streptophyta; class Pinopsida; order Pinales; family Pinaceae; genus Picea; species Picea engelmannii. The sequence continues at coordinate 51,131 of ML785639.1, read as the reverse complement.
AAAAGTACTTACAATCCTTTGATGAAGGTGCAACAGCTTCTTATAGTTCTCCTTTGCTCGAGTAATCTACATTGATTGCTTTGATGACATCTAACTTATGAGATCATAAGTTTGGTGTAATTCTCAATCTCCATATCTCTTTTGTTAATACCACTTATAGGATCATAAGTTTGGTATCAATCTCTAGTCTCTTACCTCCCCTTTCACCATGAGAAGGCCTCCTTATATAACCTTGGAGAGGCCCAACCACTTGAGAGATATTTGGTATAAGTTGAGGATTCTTCTGCTTCAGTTGAGGATCTTCCCTAAGATCATGCCTTGACCTTCTATTCGAATCCAACCACCTTCAGAAATTGACGGGATTCTTCCTTGTTTTAGCTCAACAAACAAAAAATTCGTTCAGAAAAGGTAGTTCTCCCCCAAAAGGGTACACAGAGCATTTGAGCGCTCCCCCAAAGAGGCCCAAGGAGTACTGGCACTCCCTGAGAGTGGGTAGGGGAGCGTTTCCCCCCAAAATCCATTTTTGAGTGGTTTTTCCAATGGCAAAAGGTTTGTACTCCTTGTCAACTGATTTCTCTTCTTCAAAACTAGTCTTTGAGGTGTCTTAAATGTCCTTATGATGTCGTTAGAGGAACGACATAGGAAAGATGAAAGTATTATGTTTGTGACACTTGCAACACTTGTGATCAAGATGCGACACTTGCGGACAAGATGCGACACTTACAACACTTGTAATGATGACACTTGCGACACTATTGAAGTGAGTAATTTTGATGTGTAACAAATGTAGCCTTACAAGAAAAATTCCCTCAAGGCTAACCATTGTCAGAAACTGGCACCCAAATTTTATGGTCCTTATACTGTTCTCAAGTGTGTGGGACAAGTGTCCTATTAGTTACCTTTGCCCATTCATTCTAAGCTCAATCCTATTTTTCATGTTTCCTGCCTAAAGTAGGTGATTGGAACTAAGTGTCAAACTCAAACCAACCTTCCCGAGTTGGATGAAGAAGGCTCCATTTGGCTACAGCCACAAGCAGTTTTGGACCAGCATGATCGTCGTCTGCATCAGCAAACCATCATTGAAGTGTAAGTCCAGTGGAAATATACAACTCCAACAGACACCACTTGGGAATCGGCTACCATTTTGCAGCAATTTCCCCATTTCAAGCCTTGAGGAAAAGGTTGTTTTTAAGGGGGAAAGAATGTTAGGGACCTAACCCCTCGTGTAGGTAGAATAATATATTTCCATGTAATAAAGGTCAATATTAATAAGGCCTAGCAATAAGGAAGAAAAATTCCAATGTAAGAAGACCTAATAGAATCTTCCTCTTCTAGAAGGATCTTCCTCTAGATGGTTCTTTTGATAGACATATTTATTATAAATAGGAGTCGAGGGTATGAGAACTTTTGTCTTGGATATTAATGTAATAGAGCTCTGTTTTTCTGGAGGTTTCCCCCTCCAAAACGCAAGTGAACATTTCTCTCAGTAATCAAAGTGCTCTTTCTCATGTTATTCTAGTATAATTTTGGTATTATTGTGGTGTTGTACTGGTTATATTGTTGTTCATTTGCCACTTCTAGCTATTTATTTTAGTTCTGCATACTTTTTTTTATCTGGAATATTACAGTGGAGAACTTAGATGTAGAACATTCTCCAAGGAAACATCTACTATGGCATCCTTGGTGGATGGTGCGGATGGAAATGGTGGTGGGGTGGGTGGCATATGGATGCATCTGCTATGGATGGATGTGATGAAAGAGGTGGTGCGGATGGGTGGCCTATGGGTGTATCTACTAAGGATGAATTGAATAGGAAATATACTAGGAGTGGGCGGTGATGAACCCCCACGGGTTGTACAAGAAATGGAATAACTCCTAGCCTGGAAATAGGTAACCCAAAATATGTGTTTAGATGCCCAAGGATTGAACTAATACTGTAACTAGCGAAAATATCAACATCATGCATACATATTAATAATATTTTTATTAGTACCAAATAATAAAATCCACAACATAAATACAACAAATTTGAGATTTAAACAATATTTAACTCAACACATGATACCTATGAAGCAGGTTTCTTATCCATCCTAGGTGGACATTGCTCGACACCGCCTGGTCCCACAACTTGTAGAAACATAAGAACATTATAAATTTGAGGATGCCAGAAAATAAATAAATCACGATGGTGAATTTATCAAATGTGACACATACTTGTGTATGTGGAACACCAAATGAGCAGGCTACCTCTACCATGACATCGGTGATGGAGAAAACCCCTATGCATCTATAAGCGTAGAGGGTTTACTATATGGGTGTAGAAACTATAAAACATCATACAATAAAATATCAAAATAAATACATAGAATACTATATAAATGTATAACGATGAAGAACATATATATGGTTAATTTATACTAACCTATTCCATGAAACTCTGTTGTCCACTGACCTACATAGGCCCATAGCAAGTCTTCCTACAACTCGAGCATTTGTGAGGTTCACATGGATGAATTCTATGTCTATGTTCTCTCTCATCACTGTACTTTTCTCTAGGGCTTGAAAGTACAACACCTCTATCATTGTCGTCGATAGACACCTCCTACTAAGATAATGCAACAAAGCTACCACGCTGCACTAGGTTTTGATTCAAGGATGATAGATATACTTGTACCTACTGCAATCCCTTTTCAACAAGAAGATGTTGGGTAGGAGGGTTATTCCTTCACCTTGGGAGACAAGGACCTAGCATGGGATCATGCCTGGCATGCTCTCGGTCCTGTGTGTGTTGGACATGGTGTTGGCATTGATGTCAAAGAAGACCAATATGGTCAATATTGGACATAGTGTATGTTGTTGGCATTGAAGGAAAAAAGATATATATGGTCACCGAGAACTTGATTAATGTTTATGTATTCATATCAGCATCCTAGCAAAAGTTTATGTTGAATTATGTTACTGGCATCCATTCACAGAAGAAACAATTGAACATAAGTGAATGGCTTGTTCACTCAATGAAGATATCATTGGAATACCTTTACAATGGAACCTCAAAAAA
>ML785639.1:20482-44218 GCA_009831015.1 Picea engelmannii | reverse complement strand
AAGACTAGCTCTGAACCACACATAATCAGAAAGAATCAGTTTTAGTTCATACTAAAGAAGAATAATGTGGTAAAAGGGTGTATCCTCGTGAAATTTATAAAATAAATTATTGCACTTTATTTAAAATAAAATATTCAACCACATTGATCAGAATAATTTAAATTAACTTGTCAAGATTATTAAATTATCTTTCTAATATTATATACTTCTCAGCATTACGCATGACATATACCAAAGCACATATCAAGTATGCTGGCTACCATCATACCTACATAAACCGTCTTATATGTGATTGACATTGATTGCATGACGACGACATAAAGGGCAACAATGACGAAAACAATGTCATTTCTAATATACCAACCAAAATATAATATTGATTGGAGATTATTCAAAGGTTTCTCGAAGCTCCATGCTCATATAACGTTTTTTAATTAATATTGCGGGCATACAAAAACATATTTGAATAGACCTCCAACTCTGAAATCTGGTGCTTCTGTTGGTTGGATTTTGAATGTCGACATAATAATTGATAGCCATTTTAGATAAGTGATTTCTCTTGTTATTCTGGGGATGTCGGCGACCAATGTTAATTAAGAAAGCTATGTAATTCTTGTGTCGTTGACAAGTATTCAGAGAATTGTTAAAGCGAAATGTGGAGAGTTGATTCCGACACGATTCTATAAATCTTGATTGCAACGACTTTCTCTTTACATAACTTGGAGAGCAGGTAAAGGGAAAGAACTGGTCCCTCTGGTTATAAACTTGGGACTCTGTAGAACATCATGAATTCTCTTTCTCAGCAATATATATACATATATGCGTATCGTACGGCAGAGCATTTAGTTTATTCGATTTGCCTTCTTTTTTTTCTGTTGACTTGGACTCGACCGAGCGTTTGAGTGCTTCTCTGACAACTGTTTTCGCCTTAAAATACACAATTCATTAGAATGTGACTTATTTTAATTAATTTATTTCTGTTCCACTCCAGACTGTAGCGTATGTGGATGAGGCCTCACTGGTCATGCCAAATGCAAGTGCAGCCGTGCGTGCATGTGCATGTGCATGCGCGCGCGTGTGATTTGAACTGAAAACGAAGGTACGGTGAATTTACTGTATCTGTCGCTTCCTCGTAGTTTATAGGCAAGGAATTTTTTGAAAAACTGTAAGATGCAAGTAGTTTTGAATTTTCTCCACCTTTAAAAAAAAAAAGTGTAACTAGCCATGAATTTCCTGGATGGTGTGGAAGCTGCTAAAACCGAAAGCCAGCAATATTCAGCTTGTTAAGCAGTATTCAAGATTATAACAATTCATATTCGATGACTTATACTCCCCTTGCAGCAGCATTCAATGCATATTGGCCATGTCACACACTCAACCAGTTAGGTATCATTTTAAGGGATGGGGTATAAGTTGACCTATAATCCCCTTGCAGCAGCATTCAATGCATATTGGCCATGTCACACACCCAAAGAGTTAGGTATCATTTTAATGGATGGGGTATAAGTTTTTTTAGTTTTTTTTTTGGTGAAGAGCTTTCCAACGACTTTAAGTTTGTCTAGATTAGAGATGTAGACAGAAAGTTATGGCTCTTCATAATTCTTTCGGCCTTTACCAACTAGAGTCTCTCATCAGGTCAAGTGTCATCCACGTACATAGTATACAAAGACTTGTCCAACCCAAGGTTGACGCTTTTCTAGCTCTTATAGGCCTATTAATTTAATTAAACATTGCAAAATTGTTTTTTCATTAATCATATTATAATAAAATTCTAATATAATTCTATTAAATTATATTATAATATAACTAAATACTTCACAAGAGTACTTAGGAGTATTAATTTCCATAAGCACCTAAGTCTTTGGACTTCAACGAAAGTTCCTCCTTGTGCTCTTATAAATATACCCCAAAACTCTCAAATGCCAAAGCTACGGAGAGGGTCCCACTTAGTTAATTAAATATATTTAAAATATTCTTACTGCTTTCATGAGCGGGAAAGTAAATCCGGGCCTTCGGCCCTTTCCACTCATCCAATATACCACTCCAAACCTTCAGAGTTTCAAAACCCTAGACTCTCGAATGCTCCACACTTACACGTGGTGGCGCGTTAAATGCAGAGGCATTGACATATAGGTTTGGGCCTTCATCCGGTTAACCCCAGCGTTCGAGCATCCCAAGTTTCCTGAAGTCCCGAACTCTGGGTGCCCCGGATATTCCACCAGCTATTAGGCCAACCGAGCATATGCCATGGAGTTGACACGCGACAAAGGACATAGATGATATCTGACCCTATCAATGGGAGACACATGTCACGTTCCAATTGGCATATAAGTTATATAAAAAAACAAGAATAAAGGTGATATGTGGCATGTCGAACATGGGTCCACGCCACCCTAGGTGACGTCAGCATGCCATGTCACTACGGACTGACAACCTCCAAGAGCCTCCAGCCTCTCATACCTGGGAAATCGCCTGAAGATCCAAAGTGTGAACTCCCGCCAGCAACCTCCCAATACACTTTTATCCCATGGTCGAGATAGCTCCATGTAGATCCATAGATCTATAACCTCCAATGCTTCGCAACTTCGGCGTTTGGAGGTTTGGCTGTTTAGTTTCCTTTTTACTCACGGTGTGGTCGGCGTCGAACTAACCACGGTCTAGATCCAATGGTCAAGAGAGATCTTGAAGCATCTTTGGATCGACGGTCCTCGCCACTTTAGGACTTAGACGTTCGATGGTTTCACTGTTTAGTTTCCTTTTTTACTCAGGGAGTGGTGAGCGTCGAACTAACCACGGTCTAGATCCAACAGTCCAAAGAGATCTCGAAGCATCCTTGGATCGATGGTTCTTGTCGCTTCGCGACTTCAATGTTTGGGGGTTTGGCTGTTTAGTTTCCTTTTTACTCCTAGAGTTGATCAATGTCGAATGACCACAACATTAATCCAACAGTCAAGGGAGATCTTGAATATCCTCAGATCTATGGTTTTCATTACTTCACGACTGAGAATTTGATTAGGGTTTAACGATGGGACAGATCCCACAATCAAAGTTAAGGAAACTGCCAAATGTTGGTCAACCTCTCTCGTAACCGTACCAGCAGGTTTCCTTCGGTTGGTTTTGCATGTGCTAAAGTTATAACATCATGGAGCTCTGGACTCCCGGACTCCCGAAGTCAAGATAGCTTAGCACCTTTTGGACCTAGTGAAGGGTTCCAAGGTCCTGGTCATATGGATTACCTGACAAGTTTTGGGGCTACACACTCAACTCTTAGTCGTGATTTGGTTAGGTACGTGGGCATGATCCCTCGGTCACACAGACGAATGGTTTGAAGGAGTTTCCCTCCATCTATAGAGCTTGAATTTAGTAACATGCGAAGGTAAATTTGAGGGGTCGACATGACTGAAGCATTCCAACAAAATCTCCTGTGACTATTACATTACAAAATCAATCCTTGGGAAAATTCCCTAAGTATTTTCCAACTAGCAGAGAAACCATAATTGTATTCCTAATTTCATTTGAAGACCCATGTCCAATAGTTCTATTTTTGCTAAGTAGAGGCAAACAAAAACCATTCGAATGCAGGGGTTCACAGAAGAAAAATAAGCATTACTAATATTAATCATGCAATGCAAATTTTAGTCATAGACACAAACATCCAACCACTCATTTAAATTCTAGTACACAGGGTATATGAAATACTTATCTATTACAGTTGACCACCGAACAACTCACTATGAGTGTTCACCTTTCCACCCAACCGTAGGCTCAGCCGCATTCATTCTTAGCTCTCTGGCCACCCCCATGTCAAGCCATGATATCACTGGGGAACTTTTTCAATTTCTCAAAGATCCTTTCTCTACCATAGCCTCTACGAGGTTTATGAGATGCTCCCTCAGCATCAAGCTTGTAACCTTCTGCTCAGGTCATGTTTTCTGCAAACTCTTAGATATCCTTTCTCTTGTTCTATAATTTTAACCAGAACAACTTAATCCTTCAGTTCTTCTTCAAAACCCCAGAGCCTCGTACATTCTCCTATTTTCTCTCTACATATCTAGGTCACACACCCCCCTGTCAAAATGGTCTCCTTCTTGTCTACTTTTGTGTGTATTATTATACACCTTTTTCTCCCCATGAAGGTTATGGACCTGTCCTCTTCCTTCTATGAGAAGGAACTCAGGTCAATATGGGCCTGCAAGAAACTGCACTCTATGGTACATTGGGGTGACAGTTTTCTATCTCCTTAGCCATACCCTCCATTCTGTTATTCATTGGAGTAGTTGATTGTTCAACCACCAGTCCTTTTCTCATTAATTGATTTTTCCTTGGGATCAGGATGAGGCTTATTATTTCAACAAAGAGAATTTGGGGTCATTTTGACATAATGAACCCTTTGTATAGTTTCCTCACTCTTTCCTCTAGTTAAATCATGGCAAGTACGGCTTCACCCCCATAGTCAGTTATTGGCAATATAAACAACAATACATTTACATTATTCACATGTTGTAGCATGGTGATCATAATTAATGATTAATTACAAGCTGGGGGGAACAAGGGTATTACAATCCCCTCCCCCTTAAAAGAAACATCATCCATAGTGTTCTTTCTCGATAACATTTTTCATGCCTTTGTCATTCAGTTGCTTCAGAAATGTTGATCCTCTTTCTTGGTCAGGTCCTTTCCACACCCTTGGCCTTCATCACCTGCCTTCAATAATTTTGGACAACAAGCATATTAATCACAATTTCACGCGAAAACATCTTACTGTTGTGAAAAAATCAAGAGAAAAGATTCAAAACCTAACACAATATTTATCTGTGCACTTCGTGGATTTCCATCCATATGGATGTCTTTTTATATTAGATCATTGTTTTTCCTTGACAGAGCCATTGTGTGCATGATCCCAATCAATATTTTATAAGAATTATCAAAGTCTCCTCTTCCTTGTGGTCACTCACCCTCCAAGCCCAAGCTCAGACATCCCCTTCTCTGTTATACAGTCCCTTGGGCAATCCATCTTTCCTTGCTAAGACTTTATTGCACAGGAAGAGTTCAAAGACTTCAATGAGCCTTATAGTCGAGGCATCCGTGAGACTTGCTCTACCAAGGCATCCCTCCAGCTTGTGTTGCCACAACAAAACATATTCTAGGACGATCATGGCTTATCACAGGTTTCACATGTCTCAACAATATCTGTTTTCATGCTTTCCAGTTTGACAGCCTTCACCTGTCCTCCCTAGATAGATATTTTGCGTCTCACATGTATCACAGGTATACATAAATTATGAGATATTATCATCAATTTCAAATTCAGATTCTTATTACAAATCTGCCACCCATAGATTTTCAAATTCACATTTATTTTCAGATCTGTTCCACACAGGAACAAGATTCACAAGTATGGGACATTCCTTCCCATAGCAGTTTAGCTCAGCAGGCAATTGGTCTTCCTTATGGGATTACAACACTGCCATATCCAAGACCCTTTTCTTCCTGCAATTTCAACATTCTTCAGCCAAACAAATTCTTAGTTTTCTTGCACATTATATTTTCAAAATTATGCATACTAACAGTGCAAGTCATTTTCATCTATTCAAGGGTACAGATCAAAATGAAATATCATTATTTACTTATGCATCCTTTCAACATACCAAATTTTCCAAATGAAACTGAAATATCAGTTGACTTTAATCAGTGTATTAATATTCATGACCACATCCATACCCAATGTACCCTTACATTGGGTTCAAGTTTTCCAAACTTATGACAAGCACCATGCCATGGTGTGTCAGAGCTCAACCAACATTTCCACCATAGGTTTAATCATTCTAATTCACTCTTACAACATGACTATGTTTGTTGTTACAGGATGATCACAATCCCAAATCAGCACATATGAAACTAAAAGCTTCTCTTGAATGCACCCAAACATTCTTCCTTCATTGGTAACCAGTGTGCCAACACCCATGGCCACCCAAAATTATTTTTTCTTTAACACCTCTACAATTCAAGTAGAGTATTGGAAGGTCATCCTTCCTTAATGGGTAATCCATTGTCTACCCTCTCATGCAAACATGCATTTCCTCAATGCATTCCATGCAATGTGCTAAATGTGAGCACCTTTATTACCAATCTCCCTAGATTGGTCATTGTACCCATGGTACTCCTTACTCATGCATTTTCTTGCAAGGATTATAACTAGTCCTTGATTGGAATAGACTTCCTCTCTCTATTATTCAGATTCTTTTTTCTTGAATCTTACCCTTCTTAGGTAGCAATGGCATACAATATCCACTCAGAATTATTCGCATATCAGTAAGATAATGAAATATTTTCAGAAGGGGTTCTTACCAAATCCCTTCATACTTTATGACATACATGCATGTACATTTTTAAGCCTGTTCTGGCTGCTAGCACCTTTTTATTTTTATTTTTACCTCATCAGTAGTGCTTCATGGGGCTCCCAAAGTCCCCTCAACAATCTTTCAACAACGACCTTCTCGCATTCATCATCTTCTTGAGGTTTTCTACCATTGGTAACTGTCTTTCCCAACAATTTCAATTTCTTTCTACACATGACATACGTCACAATTCTATTAGTCGTCATGTAAAATAAAAATGCATGTATCATAGCATTCTAATCAATAAAACATTTTCAGATATGTCCTAGCATATCTTTATGCCCTTCATCACATTATCATTAATGTTTTCATGAGTGCAACAAAAACAATTCTCAATTGTTTTTACAATCATACAACCATCATCATTATGGTGTCAAAAAATTTACTTGCATAATTAAATCGGTCTCTCATACCAGATAAATACAATAAACAACAAGAAAGGAGTCAAGGAAATCTTCCCTCGTCCAACTCCTACACAGTCCTGGACTTTTAGTTTAGCTAAGTTATTTTCCATGGATTCACTACCTTTATTTAACACGGTTTGACCAAGCCTATTCATTTAAATATGATTATCTATTTATTTTCCCTTTTTCCAAATGTACTTGTTCCCACAACTGCTCTTCTAAGGCCTACAACTCTGTTAAACAATTCAGAGTTTTTAGGGTAATAAAACTGTTCCTTATTTTCTCCTTCTTTGCTTATGCAATCTACTTCTTATTGTGATCTCCATGCTCTTTTCCTTGAGAAGTATTAGTTAGGCTCACCTCAACCTTCTTGGTATATCAACATGCTACAACAACAAACCTTTTGTTCACATTGAATTATGAACCTGTTCACTCTCCACATTACCATTTAGTTATCAAAATATTCAATATTCATTTGTTAGTTTTCCACTCATACATTTTTTTTTAGAATGTAATCGAGGATATATATATATATATACACGTGTAGCTCACTGCCTAATATTCAACAGTTATTAAGGTTGGGACTCTGTTCTCATGACATAGTCTTTACAAAGTTTCTCCATAGGTAACTCCTTCATCATGCAACTTTCTTATTGCATATACATCACTATCTATGAAGGTCTCAACCTTGAGTCAACTTCAGCTTTACTCTTTCAGTTGTTTACCAAATATTCCATAAGGAATATGAACTATATATGCACATCATCCTAATGTGTTTTTATGTATAGTACTCATTTCTGTGTGTTTCAACATATTCTGTGTCTACTATAGACACTCCTATAGTTTCTTTTATGTATCTACTGAAGTTTTTTTAGTTAGTTTATGATTGTTCATGACCATTTACATCTAGCCTTTAAGGACCTGATCATGTTGCCTTTCATCATGATAAGGAAACATCTCTTCTTATTTACTCTTTTGTCTATTTATACTATCCTTTCCTGAGGGAATGGAACAAATTCCCCTCAAGATATCATTCAAAACAAAACTTTCATGACTCTTCATAATAGAGTCAGCCATGCATCCATGGTATGAATTCAATCTTGGCAAGTGCAATTCTTGCCTTAGATTTCACTCATACATCATACATGTGCATCATTTGCACGTTTACATCATTCATTCATATCTATTCAGTCTTAATATCAGTCCTTATATCATGTAACCTTTCGATGCATTAAATCCATGCACTCAAGCATAAATAAACACAACTAAGCATTCATCATGTAAGCTCATTGCTTGCCCCCTTTCCATGTAATTCATACACATGGAAATATCAGACTTCTAGATCCTTCTCCCAAGAATTTTAATGTCATTCTCATAACAAGTCTGATAAAGACATGTAACATTGAGCTTCCCTCTTAGTTGAGAGCTTGCAATCATTCACATGATATTCACATGGCAAGTTTAACATACATAGTCATAACTATGTCCCTTTTTTCATATGACAACAACTAGAAAGAAATTATTCTTGCCTCTCATATTATAAAATTACTCAACAGCCCGAAAATATTATCTGGGCAACTCCAACAGTGCCCAAGGAAACAAGACAACTTATCAAGCTTGTCTTTCATGCCTCAAATCATTTTGGTTAACATACATTTTTATCAAGGGAATCATTTTCTAGATTCCCTCTCATCACTACTTGAGCATATCAAGTCATACCTTATATGGATACCATCCACCTATGGATGTCAATCTGACCCATTGGTCATCTAGAAGTGCTACAACACTTTCCTTACCACATTCAGGATCAACATTTCATTAACCATTTTGCCTCATTTATAATGAATTTTAATTTCTAATAACATTCAAACCATTTCCTTAAAGCCCAAATACAATTTTTGAAGTATGTTACTTACTAATTATTTTAATACAAATCTCCATATTATTTCTAGATCATAATTAGTCTTGGGTAGAAAGTCCATAGCTTTCCTTTTAAAATTTTGTAGAGGTTCTAGTTGTTTTTCCTATTCTCATTAAAACAGAACATAGGTTGTAAATGTAGATCAAACTTAACCATTAGACCCATAATTCTTCCTTTTGTTCAGCAACAGTGAGGGACAGAGGTCATTCTCCTCCTCCCATGGGAATTTTGGCAGATTGGTTTTCTATCCACCAAGCAAGGGAGGATGATGCGATTTCTCACTCAATCAATCCATATTTATATAGCTATGTTTATAGCTTCATTAGAAAAAAATTGCACAACAATTCTGATACCTAGAAACAACTTTGTTTCTTAGTCTCCTTCATATCCAGAGAGCTGCACATGCTCTCCCTTTTCAGGAAATGGTCACCAGACTCATTCCTCCTACTTAGACACGCCCTTAAGTTAATAGGGATACACACTTCCCTAGCACAACCATGATCTTTTGAACTTGCTCATGTCATTTCACTTCTTCCATGAGGTTCATTCTCACTCCCCATCACTTCTTTTATTTTACACGAAGGGATTACCCCATTAGGAAGTTTTTTTTTTTTTCTAGTTATAACAGGTCAAGTAGGTTGATCTCACTTACTCCAATAAGGCCTCTAGACATGGAGGATTGTTCTCCCAATTCCAAATCCTTCATTTAATCAAAACTTTTAATTAACAGAGGCTTTATAAGCCCACTTTTTAGGCAATCCCTACCACCTATTCAATCCATTTTCTTTCTCGACTCAAGTACTTCTTAAAATAGGTTTATGTCGTTTGCATCCAAGTTTTATTATTAATTCTCATTGACATAATCCCACTTTTGTAGGTCTGGCTATCATTTCTCCAAAAGAAATGACAAGCTTCTTTTGTCGTGCAGTCTAGCATAATTCAATATCGTTGGGTAAAATCCCAACTGAATTTTAATCTGCATCATTTTCCTCAAGGAACTTATGCAGATAATTTCCATACAACGATAATCTTCTCAAAAGCCTCATCTTAGCCTTGGTAAACTAGTCTTATGATTGTTCTCCAGCCCATCCAGGCATGTGTTTGAATCATGATGTGCTAGATAGGGTAGGGCAGGGTTCCCTCTCCCTTAAAGTTTTCTAAGAATAAAAAATATTATTACTTGACTCTTTTGAGAGCCAAAGCAGGCCAAGTTTTGTTGCCCGCTCTGATACCACTTTGTCACACACCCAACCACTTAGGTATCCTTTTAAGGGATGGGGTATAAGTGTTTTTTTCTTTTTTGCAACCATTTCAAATCCTCTTCATGAGACCTCTATCATATTCTGCTCATCAAGAGCTTTCCAATGACTATAAGCTTCTCCAGATCCGAGATCTAGGCCAAAAGTTATGGCCCTTCAAATTTCTTTAGGCCTTTACCAACTGGGGTCTCTCATCACCATGTGGCGTCCACGTGGCTCCCTATCATTTGGCATGCCACCTCAACATAGCATACAAATACTTTCCCAACCCGAGGTTGACGCTTGTTTAGCTCTTATAGGCCTATTAATTTAATTAAACATTGCCAAATTTTTCTTTCATTAATCATATTATAATATAATTATTTTGAATTATATTATAATATAACTAAAGACTTCAAAAGATTACTTAGGAGTACTAATTTTGATATGAAACTAAGTCTCTGGACTTCGGCGAAAGTTCCTCCTCATGCTCTTATAAATCAACCCTAAAACTATCGAATGTCAAAGCTACGGAGAGGGTCCCAATTAGTTAATTAATTATATTTAAATTATTCTTACAGCTTGCACGAGCGGGAAAGTAAATTTGGTCCATCGGCCCTTTCGACTTATCCAATATATCACTCCAAACCTTCAAAGTTTTGAAACCCTTGACTCTCGAAGGGTCCACAATTACATGTGGTGGCACGTTAAATGTAGAGGTAGGGACAGGGAGGTCCGGGCCTTTGGTCGTTTAACCCCAACGTTTCAGCATCCCAAGTTTCCCGAAGTCCCGAACACATGGTGCCTTGGATATTCCACCAGTTATTAGGCCAACCAAGAATGTGCCAGGGGGTTGAAACACGACAAAGGATAGAGATGACACATGGCCCTATCAATGGGAGACATGTGTGACGTTCTAATTGGCTTATAAGGTCTATAAAAAACATGAATCAAGGTGAAACGTGGCATGTCGAGCATGGGTCCATGTCACCCTAGGTGACATTAGCGTGCCACGTCACTATGGACTGACAACCTCCGGGAGCCTCCATCCTATCCTACCTACAAAATCGCCTAGACCTCCAAAGTCCAAACTCCCACCAGTAACCTCTCAATATACTTTTATCCCACGGTCGAGATAGGTCCATGTAGATCCATAGATCTATGGCCTCTGTTGCTTCACAACTTCGATGTTCGGGGGTTTGGTTGTTTAGTTTCCCTTTTACTCTCGGTGTGGTTAGTGCCAGACTGGCCATGTTCTAGATTCAATAGTCAAGAGAGATCTCAAAGCATCCTCGTCGCTTCACGACTTTGACGTTCGGGGGTTTGGTTGTTTAGTTTCCTTTTTTAATCTCGGAGTGGTCAACGTCGTACTGACCACAATCTAGATCCAACGGTCAAGAGAGATCTCAAAGCATCCTTGGATCGATGGTCCTCATCACTTCACGAATTCAGAGTTCGAGGGTTTGGTTGTTTAGTTTCCTTTTTACTCCTAGAGTTGATCAATGTTGAATGATCACGACGTCAATCCAATGGTGAGGGGAGATCCTGAATATCCTCATATCTACGATTCACGTTACTTCGTGAATGAGAAGTTTATTAGGGTTTAATGATGGGACAGATCCCACAGTCACAGATAAGGAAACTACGAGATGTCAGTCAACCTCTCTAGTAATCGTACCAGCAGTTTTCCTTCGGTTGGTTTTGCATGTGGTAAAGTTATAACATCCTGGAGCTCTGGACTCCTCGAGTCCCGAAGCCAACATAGCTTAGCTCCTTTCAGACCTAGCAAAGAGTTCCAAGGTCCTAGTCATATGGATTCCATGACAAGTTCCGGGGCTACACACTCAACTCTTAGTCGTGATTTTGTTAGGGCCATGGGCATGAGCCCTCGATCACAGGGATGAATGATTCTAAGGAGGCACCCTCCATCCACAGAGCTCGAATCTAGTAATATGTGAAGGTAAATTCGAGGAGTCGAGAGGACTGAAGCATTCTAGCGAAATCTGTCCCGACTCTTACATTACAAAATCAATCCTTCAGAAAATTGCCTTAAGGATTTTCCAACCAGTAGAGAAACCATAATCTTATTCCTAATTTCATTTGAAGACCCACGTCTAATAGTTCTCTTCTTGCTAAGTAGAGGCAAAGAAAAACCATTCAAATGCAGGGGTTCACAGAAGAACAATAAGCATTACTAATATTAATCATGCAATGCAAATTTTAGTCATAGACAGAGACATCCAACCACTCATTTCAATTCTAGTACACAAGGTATATGAAATACTTATCTATTACAGTGGATCACCGACCAACTGACTATGGGTATTCTCCTTTCCACCCAACTGTAGGCAGAGACATTCATTCTTAGCGCTCTGGCCACCCCCGTGCCAAGCCATGATATCACTTGGGAAATTTTGCAATTTCTAAGAGATCCTTGCTTTGTCACAGCCTCAGCGAGGTTTATCAAATGCTCCCTCAGCATCAAGCTCATGACCTTCTGGTCAGGTCATGTTTTTTGTAAACTCTCATAGATCCTTTCTCTTGTTCTCTCCTTTTAACCAGGACAACTTAATCCTTTAGTTCTTCTTTAGTACCTGAGAGCCTCATGCATTCTCCTCCTTTCTCTCTGCATATCCACGTCGCACACCCCCCATGTGGGCATGGTCTCCTTCTTGTTTGTTTTCGTCTATATTCTTGCATGCCTTTTTCCTCCCTAGGAAGGTTCTGGACCTGTCCTCTCCCTTCTGTTAGAAGGAACTCGGGTCAATCTGGGCCTACAGGAAACTACACTTTGTGGTACTTCCCCAGTCAGACCCGCCATGCTTCCATTAATTGAGATAGTTGATTTTTCAACCACCCTTCCTTTTCTCATTAACTGATTTTTCCTTGGGATTAGGATGAGGTTTATTATTTCAACAAAGAGAATTTGGGGTCATTTTGACATAATGAACCCTCTCTACAGTTTCCTCACTCTTTCCTCTAATGATATCATGACCAATACTTCAAGGCATCACCCCCACAATCAGTTATTGACAATCTTTAAACAATAATACATCTACATTGTTCACATGTCATAGCATAGCGATCATAATTAATGATTAATTACAAACTAGGAAACATGGATATTAGAGGGCACCTAAAACTGACCATTACAGTCCACTATTTAAAGTGTCTGAGTAACAGAAAATGTAATAACATACACGATATTGATTTTATACTTTGATTCCCAACATGATGACAACTTCCCATAATTGTCCTTTGTGGGAAATGCAATTGATGCTTCCATTTAACAATAAAAGTTTATATGCCACTCCAAAGCACATCCATAGTGTGTAGAATAAAGTTTATTCGAAATTATAATTTGTCTTGTCATTGGAGTTTTGTAATTCATGTTTTTCTAGTGGATACATGTTTCACAATGAAAATGCTATCTGCTCATATTTGTAAATTACTATGTAGACTTTTGACCTGTGTGAGCTCTAAAATAAATAAAATAAACTAGGTTCTTATACGAGTTTGTATGTGCTTCAATTGTTGATCTAGGTTCCTCTTTTTTGGGTTTCACATAGCCTTTGATTAATGCCCACATTATGCTTGAGACAAAGGCTAACACATATCCATAATAGCACTAAGATGCTTTAAGAATGAGCTTCGTAAGTCTGTTGATATCTGCACCCCTCTGGTTGTCACTGTTTCTCAACAACAACGGTCCTTAATTACAACTATATACACAAGACTCTTGTAAGCACAAAACTAATCTGTGAAGTCTAAGCTTGTTCACTCCAGCTCTTCATATTATACATTACCTGCATTTCCAAAGAATTTCATAATAAACATTCCAATCTTAAGATGGATATTCTCAGTTTTAAACGCAAGCCGATGACCTATTTACTTAAAGACTTTACAAATTTAAGAAACTACTTCTCACTGAAGAGTTTTCCATGAATGATGCAAAACAATAAACTACTCGTTTCCCATGGTTATAGCTGCGTATAAATGATGCAGAGCTGGTCTGCCTTACTTTCTATTAGGCAGCTTGCCTCCCTTTTATCATTTCTATATATCTGCAAAACAAATCAAGAGCAGCTCTGCATCAATGAAATTCTATCCGCTAGTATTCATGTTCAATTAATCATATCATTCAGAGGAACTTGCATAGGTAATTGATAATGCTCCACAGCTTCCCAATTGAGGGCAGGGTAGTATCTTGCAGTTTTTGACAGAAGATGCCCATATGCTCTATTCCTGATTGCATACAATATGTACCATGAGCAGTATTAGAAATGCCAAGAACTAGATGAGCCCCATCTCCCTCAGCACACTTAGTTACATTCCCCTCCAGTGATCCCAGGACATTCTGCCTTGTAGAGGGGATAGCCAAATACAACAATGCTTTTAAAATGGCATCATTTTCAAGCACAAGTGACACGGTTTTCGTTGCAGCAGTGCATTTTTTCGATCACAACTAAACTTTTATCACAATGAATATCCACAACAAGCTTCACACCAGTCGTAAGACAAATTCTATAAGCTAACATGGCGAAATATCAGCCACTGCACAAGAAATTTTTTGTTGATTCCCATCTTAAATCAATGGGGTAGAGTAGATGATTCATGGCTATAACTAAGAGCCTCTACTCATCAACATAAACATGTTATTATATTTTACTATTCATTTGAGTTTCTACCAATTATCATGTAACCTGCAACGAAATATGTGAACATTACTGTGTCAGGGTTACAGCGTGTGGAGTATCACACAACTAACCCCTTTGCAATGGCTTTATTGGTCTTCAAATGAGTAGTCTCATATACAGGAAGCTCCTTTTGGTACACGCTGTTCATGTCGATTCCTGCTAAATTCTCAAGCTCAAACAGGTCTGAACTTGAACAGCTGGCATCATCATCGTCTTCGTCGTCCTCTTCGTCTTGTTTCTCAAGATCTGAAATTACCACAGCTTTCATAATGCTGTTTGTTTTCTGATACTTCGCAATTATCTCCTTAGCTGCTGCGGCCGCAGCATGGCTATCCTTCTCAAGACTACGATATTTCAATTTTTGGCTCAGAAGCGGAAGCTGGTAGGCATCCATGGAAGGATGTTTGTGTGGATAATTACAAGGATTTGGGTTAGGGGTTGGATATTTTCCCATTCTGTGGAGACACTTCTCCCCACAAGGGCGAGAGTCCTCATCCATAGTCACACTTGTTGGGTAGAATGTTACAGACCTTCTGACCCCATTACTGTTCTTCGAGCCCCTGGATGATTTACTCAAGCATGGCCTGGAATGGACTGAAGAAGAAGATGAACAAACGGAGGCGGGTTTTCTCTCAGAAGAATAATATGAAGTGGACTCACTTACAGAAGAAGACAATGAAAGCTTTGGCTTCTTGGTACCTCCAGCCATGAACAGCGAATTCAGAAAATTTGCGAGCTTCCTGCCAGGGGAGGTTGGCTGCTTGGGCTTCTTGGAATCCTTACTAGTTTTGGACTTTGACTTAATCTTAGCAGGATGGTCTGCAGGGTTGAAAGGCTTCTCTGTAGATCGAAAATCCCCATTTCTAACCGAAGATTTTCCATGTAAATCTCGAGAGCAATCTCGCCCAACGGCCCATTTGCGTGCTTTGTCTCCACGACCCACATGATGAGAATTCTTTTCTGTTTTAGCAGTAGAAATAGAAGAAGTATGTCTGTAGAGGGACTCCGCATCTGAAGATAAATATGGGCAGTTGGAAGTGGAATCGCTCGTATAATCAGAAGAATATGATGGTGCTGAAGATATATTAGGCTGAAACGACAGATGCAATTCTCTGTGCTTGCTATATGCAGCTTCGGCTTCGTATTTTTCAGAGTTGAAAACACCGATCCTGCTAGCGCTCCCACATATAGGTTTTTCATTATTCAGCCATGGATCATCCTCCCTTTGTCTTTCGATTCTGACAACGCGTTTATAACTGGAATTCCTCGTGAGTGTATTATTCTCGGCCTCGACATTTCTCGACTCTTGTCGATTGCTACTCTTCTTGTACGCCATCATTCCTCCCTCGTCTTCGGTCGACTTACAAATTGCATCGAGCAGAGCGGACGAGAAAGACTGATTTCTAGAACGATGATGATGTTGATGACGGTGCGGCCCATTATTATCCATTCGATGGCAATCCCTGTTCTCCTTGAATTCCAAATCCAAACTGAGCTGAATCTACAAATATTTGAAAAACAAATTAGGTCAGTGCTGATGAGTGCTGATCAACTAGTATTTAGTTTCTATATATATATTTAGGGTTTATCTCGGTCGCATCCACAGCGGATCCCCTTAGGATCTTGCAATCCATGAGCTACTACTCGGAAACTCAATTTACATAAAAGAATGTGGATTGTCCCCTTACCACCATTCAAACGCTGCAAGGCTCCGGTGGAAGCAACCAATAAAAAAACGAAAAAATCCAGTCCAACAATGGATTCAGATTTTCTCAGAAAACTGTTCCGTTCATGTCGCTTCAGCCTCGAAGATCAGCATAGCTGCAGATATGTAACGTCAGAATCCATATTGTCTCTCCGCACTTTGTGGAACATCCAGACAGAACAGACAGGGCAATCGATGGTTTCGTTGCAGGTTCTTTGACGAGTGCTTCTAAGCACCAACCAGCATATAAAATCTCTATCTATGAATCGAACGGACATAGCAACAACTCTCCACTGCTAACCGCAGACACACACAGAATTCACTGAGATAACGTGAAGATGTTTCTTTATCGGTTTTAAATTTCTGATCAAAGGTACTGTTACCGAACACCTCTAGCCAATCATGTTGTAACGTTTCACGTGGGTGCCACATGAAAAGAAGTGCATTTGGTGTGCTTGTACGACGTTCACATTGTCACTGCAGGGGAATATTTAGGCGGATCAGATGCGTTGTAACCGCCGATCCCAAAAATATCATTTGGTTACTGTTCCTCTGGATGCATAACATATGCGGTGGAACCAAAACCCAAAAGCCTTAGTATAAATGTTCTACTAAATGATTTTTCATAGAATTATAACTCTAAACTCAAAATATCATTTTTTTTCTTTACAAGAGTTCAACATTTGGACTTGAATCTGAGACCTTCCCGACTTTAAAGGACGGGAAGAAGGTGGCTTTGCTAATCATTTGGTTCCTCTTCCTCTACCTCTACTTTTAGATGATTATCCACCAGAGAGCCACCCAATGCTGGTTTTTTAGTAAGTTAGAAAAATATATTGAAACCACCTAGAGTGTAAAAGTTACATTTGGCGGAATAGGCTTAGAGACCATGGCAACATCGCCCCGGTGGGAAACCGATGCTGCCACATGTCCATAGAGTTCCCAATTGTCCCTACAGTTACAATGACGTGAAAAAGAGAAAGACATATAACAAAAAACTGTGTTAAGCCTAGGAGCTAGAATGTCTCGTAGTGTTGGAACTCAGTAAAATACACCGATTGGAGACATAAAAAAACCAATGAAACTTGAGAACGCTGGAGTCATCCAGAGCTAGGGCCTGGCATCTGTTCTTTCTGTGGGTCTTGTGCCATGTCCTTGGCTGGAATCCCTGTATCCGGAGTGGTGTGTCGGAGAGCACCACAAAGAGTCTGCAGGCACTCCTCGCGACGTTCCCGATGATCATCCATGTTCAGCAGCTCCTTGATGTTGCACTGGACTTCCATCACTGAGCTCTGGATAAAGTCCAGAGAATTCTACAGATTTGAGAGCCCGAGGGAGCAGAGGGGGAGGTGGAACATCAGAAGAAGAAGGAGGGGAGGCAAAAGAAGGGAAAAGGGAGGAGGAAGAAGTGAGGGGGGCAGTCAGGCTGGGGGGAGCGGAGGGAGGGGGGGACAGGGTGGAGACTGGTGGATGGGCGACGGCTCTGGGCTCAGCTTTGGTGCAAAGCCAAGGAAATTTCCCAAACTATCAAACCACTCTACTCTACAAGCCCAAGGAGAGGATAGAGGAGGAAGTTCTAGTGTGGTAGCTCGTTCAGGAGGGAGTTCTGAAGTGGAGGCACAGACAGGAGCCTGAGGAAATTTCTGAGGAGCTTTCCTACCGCGACCCCGTGAGCCTCTGCCCCTTGCATTGTACTAAGCCACCCTGTGCTTATATTTTCCTCGCTGGCGGGACATCGGGAAAAAAATGAACCAGAGGTGGAGCGGAGGGAGGAGCTCGAAACAGTGGAGGAGTGGAGGGGTAAGCTCGAACGAGAGGCGAAGAAAAACTCAAACGAAAATATGACTGTAAGGAGCTAGATGCAAAGGATACGAATGGGCCAAAGGCTCCACTGACGCAGAACAAAAACCATGAATTTGGGGCTTGCGATGGCACTGGTTAGGAGGCCAACGCATCGCATTAACCATCTCTGCGAGCTGAAGCGTCATTGCCATTATTGGCTCTGTGCAAGGTTGAAAGTGGGGGTACGTCAAACAATAAAATGAATGCATGGCTTAAATGCTTGGCTTAAGTGTGGCCAGGTTTCCCACTTGTCCAATCGCACAATGTTCCCAATAACACCCCATGCGAAGGAAAGCCACCCAATGCTTTAATATAAACACTATTATATAATTTAAATTTAATGTTACAATTGTGATTTTATCTTAATTGGTGTAGGATAGATTTAATCTATAATCCTTTTGTAACTATAATTTGTAACTATAGTTATGATTAATTAAAAATAAAAATGGATACTTATGAGTTAAAATTACCATTTTTATTTACAAATATTATGATAGTTTTTTTTCATAGTCTCAATAATGATTAGATAAAGAAATTGGATATCTAGTCGATACCATTTAAGGATGAAAAGAGTATATCGTTGATTAGATAAAGGGATGGGATATCTAGTAGATATTTTTTAAGGATGAAAAGAGTATGATATAACACTTACTTTTGTATAGTTAAAAGAGTAAAGAAATGGATTTATGGACTTTGAAATAATATCAATAATAAAATTAAATATTAAAGTTATGATTATTAACTATATTTATTATTTTATTAATTTAATTTTAATGTTTTATAATAATGAAAAAAAACTTCAAAACATATATATGTATATATATATTTAACAGAAACAGTTATAGATTATATTAATGGGGTGGAGTAACTACGGATCTGATTACAAAATGGTCTCGAATTTCTTCGGGTCTATCTTCCTGAACCATTCTACTTCTATAGCTATAGACTAGTGAACTGAACGATTTCTAAAAGAACTGGATTAAATTTAAGTGTTGAAACTCCAGTCACTGTTTCAGCATAAGACTCAGCACTGTTTCAGCATATGTCTCGGCACTATTTCAGCATTTGTTACAACGGTGTTTCAGCATATGTTCCAGCACTGTTTCAGCATATGTTCCAACACTGTGATTCAACATTACAGCACTGTTTCAGCATATGTTCCAGCGTTGTGTTTCAGCATCTGTTCCAGCACTGTGTTTCAGCATTTGTTCCAGCACTGTGTTTCAGCATCTGATCCAGCACTGTGTTTCAGCATCTGTTCCAGCATTGTGTTTCAGCATTACAACAATGTTTCAGCATATGTTCCAGCATTGTGTTTCAGCATCTGTTCCAGCACTGTGTTTCAGCATCTGTTCCAGCACTGTGTTTCAGCATCTGATCCAGCACTGTGTTTCAGCATCTGTTCCAGCACTGTGTTTTAGCATTACAACACTGTTTCAGCATATGTTCCAGCACTGTGTTTAGCATATGTACCAGCACTGGGTTTCAGCATCTGTTCTAGCACTGTGTTTCAGCATATGTTCCAGCCCTCCTTTGCACAACCATCTACTATTTTTCCACGTTGTTGTCCTTTTCATGGGATACAGATTTTTGTTGGATCTCTGTCATTTATGCATAGATCTCCTTGGGCCAGGAGGCAACCTTTATTGGCTAAAGCATCTGCTTCTTTGTTTAAGTCCCTAAGTATATGGTAGCAGTTGAAGGAGGTGAAGTCTTGGAGAGTGTGTCTTAGTCTTTGCAGGTTCTTATTTAATCCAACATCATTGAACTGTCCTCCCGAATGTATCATTTTGATCAGGATTTCGGAGTCTCCGAACAGTTGTAGATTCCGATGGCCTCTTGCCTTGGCTATCTGGCACACTTTTATTAGACTCAAGATTTCTGCTTGGTTATTAGTTCGTTGTCCAAGTCCCCAACTGAAGGTTTCTAGCGTTGTCCCTTCGTTGGAGTAAATGATTCCTCCAGCTCCCGCTCTGCCAGGGTTGCCCTTGGAGGCGTCGTCGAAGAATGCTGTAGTTATTCCTTGTTTCTGCCACCATCTTTGGAAAGTGTCATAATTGTCTCTTAACCTCCATTTTGTTTCGGAATAGGGTTTTTCAATACTTTGGGTCCTAGAGGTGAGCATAGGGTTACCGAGCCAATTATTTTCTTCCTGCTGCAACGAGATATCTTTTTTATGGGCTTGAGAACTCAGAGTTTCTAAGAGGAGTCCTTTTGCTTTCACTGCTACCATGTTGGGGGTCCATGCTATGTTGTTGAAGATTTGCTCGTTTCTTGCAAGCCATAGTTTCCAGCTCGTTCAGGAGGGAGTTCTGAAGAGGAGAGGATAGAGGAGGAAGTTCTAGTGTGGTAGCTCGTTCAGGAGGGAGTTCTGAAGTGGAGGCACAGACAGGAGCCTGAGGAAATTTCTGAGGAGCTTTCCTATAGCGACCCCGCGAGCCTCTGCCCCTCGCATTGTACCAAGCCACCCTACGCTTAGATTTTCCTCGCTGGCGGGACATTGAGAAAAAAACAAACTAGAGGTGGAGCGGAGGGAGGAGTTCAAAACAGTGGAGGAGTGGAGGGGTAAGCTCGAACCAGAGGCGAAGAAAAACTCGAACGGAAATGTGACCGTGAGGAGCTAGATGTGAAGGATACAAATGGGACAAAGGCTCCATTGACGCAGAACAAAAACCATGAATTTGGGGCTTGCGATGGCACTGGTTAGGAGGCCAACCCATCACATTAACCATCTCTGCAAGCTGGAGCGTCATTGCCATTACTGGCTCTATGCAAGGTTGAAAGTGGGGGTACGCCGAACGATAAAATGAATGCATGGCTTAAATGCTTGGCTTAAGTGTGGCCAGGTGTCCCACTTGTCCAATCATGCAATGTTCCCAATGACACCCCATGCGAGAGAGAGCCACCCAATGCTTTAATATAAACACTATTATATAATTTAAATTTAATGTTACAATTGTGATTTTATCCTAATTGATGTAGAATAGATTTAATCTATAATCTTTTTGTAACTATATTTGTAACTATAATTATGATTAGTTAAAAATAAAGATAAATACTTATGATTTAAAATTACCATTTTTATTTACAAATATTATGATAGTTTTTTTCATAGTCTCAATAATGATTAGATAAAGAAATTGGATATCTAGTCGATACCATTTAAGGATGAAAAGAGTATATCGTTGATTAGATAAAGGGATGGGATATCTAGTAGATATTTTTTAAGGATGAAAAGAGTATGATATAACACTTACTTTTGTATAGTTAAAAGAGTAAAGAAATGGATTTATGGACTTTGAAATAATATCAATAATAAAATTAAATATTAAAGTTATGATTATTAACTATATTTATTAATTTAATTTTAATGTTTTATAATAATTTTATTAATTTAATTTTAATGTTTTATAATAATGAAAAAAAACTTCAAACATATATATTATCTGTTATAATTTTTTTGTTTTTAATTTTAAACTAATTTATAATTTATTTAAATTATTAAATTTTATAATAATACTAATTGATTTGAATGTTTAAATATATAAATTGTTTGAATATATTAAATTGATACCATGTTTAAATATACTAATTTTGACCTATTTTATTTTGCTTTCTTTTTTAAAATAAGATATTATTTAAGGAAACACTAAAAGGAATATCATTCCATTTTGATATTAATGGTTTCAAAGCTTTCAATGCAATGTTCACTAGATGGAAAGCTTTTTGGGAAATTATGGACTCATTTTTTTTGAACACTACTTTAGTTTGACTTAATGATTATTTATCTTAGAGAAGTTTTTTTATTAAGTAGATTTACTATATTTCCACTTATAAGATTGTGAGATAACAAGCTTTCAATAAGAAGTCTCCACATATTTATAGTCAAAACACTATGTTTAATAAAAAAATTATATTTTTGTTATTTTGTATCAAAACATTCTCCACAATGTTTAACACAATTTGATTTAAAAGGATTTTAAATCAATTAACATAAAACTTATTTTGAAAATTTTACATAAGAATTAAAACCCAAAAACCACAACCTACACTCTATCACTCTATCCAATTTATAGATGAATTTAAGAATTTGATTGTACATAGAACACATACAATTGCATAATGACTTTGAGAATAATAAAATTGAATTTATATGGCATACCATAAAACCTAATACAAAACCTCCATATAGAAATAACACTAATAAATTATAACATATAATGTCAATATTATGAAGATTATGACAAGGTACATTGAGTATCAATATACAACAAAGAAATGTAAAAAATAAATAAGACATATACAACAAAGAAATGAGAAAAATAAATAAGACGCAATTTAGAAGCTATTAACAACAATATTTATCATTCATCTAAAAATATTAATATATTTAAAATTAAATTTTTATTTTGTTTTTAAAATATTTTTAAAATTTGAAAAAAATTAAATAAAACATAATTTAAAAGTTATTAATAACAATATTTATCATTCATTTTTTAAATATTAATATATTTAAAACATTATTTTTATTTTGTTTTCAGTTTTTCTTTTAAATTTTGGAGTAGGTTAACTCGAGAGCAAACGGATCAGTTTTTCAGGGAAAAAAATGGGTTTGTCGGTAGTCTTAGTTTGACATGGATCAAAGTTCCATGCATTTCAAAACCTTACCCCAGAGGTTTTTGCCCTATTTTAAATCAACCCAGATGCTCATAAAATTGATCAGAATTCTAAATTGACCAAAAATTTAAAAATAAATACCAAAAAAATAACTCCGAAAAGAAAATTGCTCCCAAATTAACCTACTACTTAATTTTTAATCATCAAAATTTTACGATCTAAAATAACCCATTAAAGCCCAACTATCTTTATGAAACTCTTGAAGGTCATCATTCCCATTTAGATCAAATTGGAACCATGTCATGTTTTTAAAGTCACATCACCATCATTTGAATCAAGATGTATTTGTCATGTTTGTACAATGTTCACATTGTCATCAGTTGTGAACATGGGACACATACAACAAGTGGTGAAACCACCACCGCCCAAACCACACATCATAGCATAGATGTTATTACTTACTATTCCCATTTTAACCTTGTCATCATGTAAAAAGGTCAGTGAGATGTGACTGTTACTGTTGTGGATCTGCAACGCATCTACGCTTGGAAATCAATGTCCTCCTTGTCCAGTGAAATAATTGAACCTTTTTCCAAATATCAAAAAAAATTGTACATGTGGTTGGCCTGAATCTCCAAGTGGATTGGAGAAGGTTGGATTAAAGGAATGTACACATGAATAGATCTTAATCATTATTTTTGTGCAATAAGAACACTCTCATCACCAAAGTACGCTCTAAAAGCAATTAGCACTTTAATGGCATCAAGAAACTTCTAATATCATTGCCCCCTAATATGCATTAGTTGCCCTTGCCCTCTCCTTCCCACGAGAGGCACAATTTAATACACATTGACTTTAAATTTGGTTTTGATGTGATTCTTTGGGAAAAGAAACCAATTAACTTTCAAAATTTT
>ML785638.1:397339-431386 GCA_009831015.1 Picea engelmannii | reverse complement strand
ATTAGGACATAAACATGAAATTGGTATAAATGAATTAAAATACAAAAGTTCTCAAAATTCTATTTGGGGCATAAATAAACATTTATGTTTAAATTGTGTTAAATCTCCTAAATTTGGGAAGAATCCCCTTAAATTTTGGTGGGAAGTAAATCCTGGTAGAAACACCGAATTTATTGTAGAGGTAAATCTGTGTCTTAGGACCATTTACCTTAAATTTAGTAAGAGTAGTAAAGAAAAATAATAAGGAAACAAAATTCTACTCATTTACCCATGAGAAGGGAGAGATTATAATTGTATTTAATTTATAGGATGGAGAAATTTCCTTGGAATATAAGCTTTTATTAAATCCCATTATAAGGCATGGAAAACTATATTTGTCCTTTCCTTATTTTTCTATAAGAGAAAATAATTTCCTTTAAAATCTTTGAGGTAACAAAATTGAATAAGACTATGGAAATATGTGTATATATATGTGTATATAGATATTATTATTATTATTTTATTATTCAGAAAAATGGAGGTTAAAGCCCCTATAGCGTAAAAGACCTGAGACCAAAGATAATATATTTATTATCATTTTAATGTCAAACACACCAGGGAATGAAAGATGATCAAATTATTTAACCATCTCTTGGTCTTCAGAACTACAAGAGTTCAAAGCTGTGGGGCTCTAGGATGTTTGGGTGATGGGATTCCATGAGCCAAAGTAGTTGAATGCCCAAACTCTTTCTTTCGCTGCACAAGGTTGTAAAGGTAAGAAATACGAATTAAATTATTGTATTTAATGTGATCAATTAACATAATTCAATATAATATACCTTTAATACAATATATATTATATTATAATCCAAATTATTTCATTGGATTTAAACCACAATGTAATTACAAGTGGGTCCCCTTCGAGACTCAGGAACTCCAGAACTTCGGGTTATATGAGAATGAAGAATTGTGTGAAAGAGCCGATGGTATGGATATGGACATCTTTCCTTCATTCCAATATTAAATTATTTATTGGAGAATTTTAAAACCTGGGTGTAAATTTCGAGAGATATAATAAATATATTATATTAAACTAATATTTATTAAATTGATTACAAGTGAATGAAGCCAACTCCTTTGAATATTAAATGGTGTGGTAATCTGTGTAAGTGGGGTCACTTCGGAGCTTTGCGACTCTGAGAGAATTGAGTATAAAGGATGTGTGTGAGAGTCGAATGATATTGGCTCGGAGAACTCTCTCTCTCTCTCTATCATGTCAAATATTAATAAAATATTTGAGACTTTATAAACTTGGGTGCATTTTCCAAAAAGGTTATTATAATATATATTAAATGGGTTTATTATGGTATTTGTATGTGATAAATTACCAACTTTTTTCCCTTTAATTTAATATTCAATGCATAATAACATGTGGATGTGGACCCTTTAGGAGTTCGGGACTCTGAGACTCCAAGATTTTTTGGGTAATAGAATGAACAAGCATAAAAGGGTCGAATGCCTAAACCTGCCCCCCTCATACTCCAATGATTGCATAAATGTTATAATAAACATTAAAGGTAATTTATTATATTGCATGGTAATATAAATGTTCTTATATTTTCATAGAGGCACAATATGAGGTGGAACCCTCTCTGGAACTCCGACATTCAGGAGATTTGGGTTCTTAAAATCATGATGAGGAATCTTCGTCGAAGTCTCGAGGCTTAGGTATTAATGGGTATTGACAAGCCTAAGTACTCCTTTGATATAATTAATTTTATTATAATATAATTAAATTGAATTATATTATAATATAATTAATAAAATACTAAATTTGTAATAATAATATTAGGTTGAGTATAGTTAATCTTTTTCCCATTAAATAAATAAATATGCATATATTTATATATATGTTAAATTACATGAAAATTCGGCATGGAGTTGTTTGTCAGGGAGGGATTAAATTATATACCTTAATTAAGGTTAATCAACTTAAGTATATTATGGATAAATTAACCTCATTGTGTTATAATATAATTACTCATAATTATCATATGAGTAATTTATTGAGTTAGTGTTAAACTAGTTCTAAGGGGGAAACAGAAATTAAAAACCTCAGTAATTAGTGGGCTATGGGTATTAGGTTAAGCATAAATTAATTATTGGATAGTTAGTTGTGGAGAACAATTATCTTTAATGAGGTTTAAGTAATCAATTACCAAAGAATGGTATTCTGCAAAATATTAATTAAGTCTTTTAATTGGACTATAAGAGAGGGACTATTGTCATCCTCTAGTCATGCAAGCCGAAGAACCCTTCGGTGACATGGCGAATTGATGTTGACTAAGAACTTCATTTTGATGGTGCATATTAATCTTCAATGGGTTGATGAGTCAAGTGGGGTCCAGTGGGATTGGTGAAAATTAGGTTCCAAATGGATCCTAAATGAAGTTCAGGAAGTCTAGCATGCATCGAGACTATCCATCAAGAGAAGGGGATTAGTCCTTGATACCATATTTGTCGGAGGTAAGCTAAAAATATATACCCCATCCCTTAAAAAGGTACTTAGGGGTTGGGTGTGCGAAAAATCTTATTGTGATCTCAATTTTCAACTTAATGGGGATGTTACAATTGTTAATAAAATATTTATATCAAGGCACATTTATTACTCTACGTGTCGTTTCCTTTTAGGCAACCTATAAAATATTGAAGGTTATCAAAGATTTTATTTGGGTTAAGTAGGGTGAGGTGAAAAGACTAGATTTGGTATATTTGCAATTAGTAAAATATCAAGGGTGGTTAAGACTTTCTAAATAAGGGATCAAGGAGTTTCTCTTGTTAGTAAATGGGTAATGTAAGTAATGGATAGGGATGATCCTTGGTACCATTTATTTTTTTTTATCAAAATTAATATGTTCATCAAATTAAGGGTATTAAAAACCCCTTTCATGTATGTGACATAATTGACAATGATAATATTTCATATTTCTAGATTCAATTCCATTTAAAAGGGTATGGATTGTATGATATATGGTATTTCAAATTTTCACATGGAAATTTGAGTGGTTTCAAGATGCCTGGGATCTTCCATCAACACTTATTTGGATTTTTCTGATGTAACAATGATCATCTTGGTTTCTTGATTAGTAATATTGGTTAGAAAAATGTTGCCCAAAAAACATATTTTATATTGATAGGATCTACAGAAACTTGAGCACAAACAATGTCATATCTAACATGACCTTAAGAGATCTCAAAAGTTAAATTGTTCTAACAACAATATTTATGAGTTCATTTATAGTATGGTTCTTGAAGCATATTTTAAGATGTTGCTCCATCTTTGGTTTTGAGGAATCAATGATGGTATAGTGGGGAATATTTCTACACCTATATTGAAAAACTGACCTTTATTTCCTTGTAATACACCTTTACAATATTGTCTAATTCTTGAAAAAAATTGGAGGGTCAAAGATCCTAAAATATACAAGTTAACAAGGTGTCAAACTATATGAAAAAATCACTCTTGTTTCAAGCACAATGCATGGGGGTGGATTATGCTTCACCAACACATTCGTGTCAAGATTAGGATTCATAAATTTATCATTATAAATGTTGTGTATGTTATTTGGTAGAGATGAAATACTTGAGAATGTCTTTTGGAGATTTATGCAATTTGGCCTTGTTTTCAAAATGAATTTCACTATTTTTATTATTATCCAAGCCTTTCCTGGAAATGTGTTCTCTTGGGGGACCCTTGGATGAATAGGGATAACTCTATACAATTTCTATGAGAATAGTATGTATAGATGTATAGAGTACATATAGTTTCATGAGAAATTTTGAACTGATATTGAGTTGATATATGTACTATATAGTATGTATAGATGTATAGAGTACATATAGTTTCATAGAGAATTTCTATGAGAATAGTACTCTATAGAATTTCTAGTTTAATAGTACTCTATTAAACTAGAAATTCTATAGAGTACTATTCTCATAGAAATTCTCTATGAAACTATATGTACTCTAGTACTCTATACAATTTCTATGAGAATATATTAGGTCAAGGTTACTTTTCATGAAGAATTGTCTCCTCTTCACGTACAAGAATAACATGATCTTTATCTTTTCTTATGTAACGATCCCCATTGTTACAACAACAAGCGATGTAAAACAAGTAAAATATATTTTTTTAAAGCAAAAGGAAAGTAATGGAATTAATACAAAAAAAACAACTCTTCAATAACACATAAATTAATTTAATGCGTCATATAAACAAAAAAAAGGCATAGCATCTTATCACATCATGAAGCTTGATGAAATTTACGAACATCTACTCAAGAAAGGAATAAAAATGACCACCCGCCTATCCTACCCTGCAATGGTTAGGACCTCCAAGACACATAAGCAATGCTCAAGCCCAGGTTCCCATCGATTTTGACCATTTAAGGTCTCAGGGCTGGAGATTGTTTTGAGGAACAAGGAGGTGTCTAATTCCCCCCCTCAACACAATCAACCAAGCTGACCAAGCTAAACAACAATATCAACGATCAACTAAATATTCATGCCATCAATCCTAACATCAATTAACCATGGGAGAGGGTAATCATTACCGTTGAAAATCATACATTGACCTTAATTAATTGTGCATTAACAATCTAATTCTAAATCATTCCATCATCATCAATATTTATTAGTGCATGAGAACACAAATTAAATCAATCATTATCTACAAGGCACAAGAGATCCAACTGACACAACCGATCAAAATCATATTAAATTCATTCCACAAGAGAGTCTGTAACTCAATTCAACATGCATCACATCATTCATGATCCAGGTGGATATCAATGGCCACCCACCTTTTCCAACTAGCTCAAAACATTTTTCTGGCAATTTTGGTCATTTACTATTTTTAGTAGTCTTTCACTTCTAGAGCCGTTTTGAGGCCCTAAACGATTATTTTTGGGAAAAGCGGGATAAATATAGAAATTCCTTAGATATTTCCCCCAAAATGAATCTCCTCGATGATACATTTCCAATGGGATATCATACTCCTAAAACAAAGATCGTATGCAAAAGTTACGACCCTGGGAAGTTGATGTACTAACTTACCCAAACGGGGCCCACATGACTTTTGGCGCTTCATATCCTAGGGTTAGGTTTTTGGATGTCTAGGGTTTTTGGAATGACTGTTTATTGTAAAAATGTCTTCAGATCCTCATTGTAATCATCTTCTGGAAAATGAGCACAACCATCACATCTCTTCTCAGAGATAAGTCGTCACCATTCCAGCAAACTTGTTTCCACTGCATTTTATAGTTTCAGCCTATTTCCTTATTGAATAGAAAACCAATTTTACTGTATCTCTGTTATTTTGTGTTAAGCACATGTTAATAATCTGTAGTCATTTTTTTCTTCTCATAAAATCTGGATCAGTGGTATCAGAGTGGTCTACTCCTTGTTGTCTTAATGCATGTCCCCAATGAGGTTGGAGTACAAAGAGTTGGGTCTCGAGCTTGTTTCTCTTGAGGAAAAAATCTCTCACATGCCTAAGCAACCTCTCATGGTAGGAGAAAAAAAATATGATGGGATAGAAAATCCTTTCAAACTATTGATTGAGGAATCCCTCACACAACAAAGAAACGAGATGATGGATAGTTTCGTGCAAATCCTTCGGCGGCTACCAATAGGGGACACATATTCTTCGAGCGGAAGTGCCTCCCCCTTCAAGGTACAAATAAACTTAGATATTCATATATTTGAAGGTCAGATAGACGCAGATGTTGTAGCAAGTGGTTGAATCTACTATAAAGGTATTTTTCTGTCCATAACTTTTCGAATAGAGAAAATATTACTTTTGTGCTCCTCAAAGTCATTCCCCATGTCAAAGATTGGTGGGAAACTTTCTGTGAGAAAAAGGAAATAGAGGAACCGTCATTATTTATAGTCACGGCCACCTGGGAATCCTTCAGGGATGTTATTAAGGAATAATACTACCCTGTCGAAAGTTATGACGACTTGTATACCAAATGGACTACACTGCAGCAAGAAAGAGACCAAGCAGTGTTAGATTTCACAAATATCTTCCATACCTTGCACACCAAGCTGGGTATCAAAGATTCAGAGTGAGATTTGGTGCTCAAGTATCATGGTGCTCTACATAGATACATCCAGACCGAAATGGAATTTCTGGACATCTCATCCTTGGGCGCAAATTACCGATATGCTGTCAAAATCGAGCAGAAACTCAAACAAAAGACGTGGCAATTTGGGCCTGGGAACCCCTCACAAAAAAAGCTAGGAAAGGGTGGACCCAACCCACAGAACAAAGGAAAGAGAAAATATGGAAAGTATCAGGACAACCAGTCTAAGATGCAAGAAAAGACGGACACCAGAAAGACAAAGAAAGATACCGGGAAGTGGTTTGAATTCCATAAGAGGCCTTGGAATAACATTGTTGATTGTCACTCAAAGCAGTCGCTGGTGGCCGAAGTGAAATCCTCAGAATCAGATGCAGGTTCTAACTCTGAGCTAGAACCAGAAAGGGGAAGACGGATCATTGAAACAGAACCTAGTGCCATCGTTGCTACCACCAAGCTCCAGCCTGGTGAACCAGACGATCTAGAAGAAGGAGAGCACCTCTTCCATTCACAGATGTGGGTAAAAGGCACCCCGCTACACTTCATCATTGATAGTGGTATTCAGAAGAAACTCATCTCAACAGAGGTCATCAAGCGATTGGACCTTCCAATAATGTTTCAGCCACAACCCTACACGATTGGATGGCTCTGCCAAGGAAGAGATCTCCACGTGAGCTAATAGTGTCGACTGTCATACGACATCAAGCCCTTCAAAGAGGAGGCATTGTGTGATGTTTCTCCTCTTGAAGTCTTTGATGTTCTTTTGGGACAAACTTATTTATGGAAACTTCATGTTGTGTATGAGTCTAGGCCTTATGGTGTTATTATTACTTTGAACAAGAAATTATACAAGATACCTGAGGTAGTCCCACCTAGTGTTATTTCCTTGATCTCTGCTAAGCAATGCAGGAAGGTAATCTCTCAAAAAGGGAAGTTTGTCTTCTTCGTGATTTTCTCTTAGAATTAGTGAAAGATCATAGCCACATCTAGGGTCTTTATGGATGACCTCTCCAAACAGCAGAAGCAAGTAGATACGGTCATGGAAGAATACTCAAATATCATATCCTCACCTATCGGGGTACCTCTACACTTCCAGGTCAAGCACCCCATCTATCTGACCCCTGGCGCACCATTATCGAATGGGCCAGTCTATCGCTTCTCTCTGTTAGAGAATGAGGATATCAAGTGACAGATCCAGGAACTTCTCCACAAGGGGCACATATGTCCCATATCATCACCTTGCGAGAGCTCAATTGTGCTAGTACAAAAGAAAAATGGAGCCTGGGGACTCTGCATTGATTACCGGGCTCTGAATAAAATCACAGTCATAAATGAGTACCCAATTCCATGAATCGACGACCTCCTTGATCAACTCATAGGAGCCAAATACTTCAGTAAGATTGATATAAATTCTGGCTACCACCAGGTCCCGATAGAACAGA
The DNA here is from genome assembly GCA_009831015.1 of Picea engelmannii. Classification (NCBI taxonomy): domain Eukaryota; kingdom Viridiplantae; phylum Streptophyta; class Pinopsida; order Pinales; family Pinaceae; genus Picea; species Picea engelmannii. The sequence goes on along the minus strand of ML785638.1, from coordinate 423,822 downwards.
CAGATGTATGGAATACTGCCTTCAAGTCAAAGAAAGGTATTTTTGAATGGTTTGTCATGCCCTTTGGTTTGAGAAATGCTCCAACCAATTTCATGAGGATGATGGACGATATCATGTGATCATTCACCAATACTTTTGTAGTGGTGTATCTAGATGACATTCTTGGTTCGAACGCTTGCATCATATTCAGCAGGTTCTGCACACCCTGCAGCAACACAAGCTATACGCAAACTTGGAAAAATGCTCCTTCAGCATGGACAAGGTCCATTACCTGGGATACATCGTTGATCAACATGGCATACATGTGGATCTAGACAATATCCAAGTCATCCATGGCTAGCCAGCCCCAACCACACTCACTGAGCTTCAGAGCTTCTTAGGCCTTGCCAATTTCTATTGCAGGTTCATGTTGGGATTCTCCCATATTGCATGGGCCCTCAACCAAATAACCACGGGTGGTGGTAAGGACAAATTTGCATGGGGATGGTCCCAACAACAAGCGTTCGATGATTTGAAGCAACGCTTGTGCTTAGCCCCAATAATTTCACTACCAGACCTGCAACAACCCTTTGATATCAAGATAGATGCTTCAGACTATGATGTGGGCGTCATTCTCACTCAGCACGACCACCCCATTGCCTATCATAGTGATACACTATTATATGTTTTCCGTAAGTACCCTACTTATGACAAAGAAATGTAGTCCATTGTGCAAGCCTACCGCGAGTGGATACTTTACATTCTTGGGAAGGAGAAAGTCATCCACATTGATCATAAGCCACTGCAGTTCATGCAAACACAAGGAAAATTGCATAATGACCACCATCAAAAGTGATCCACATACTTGCAACAATTCCACCTCAACATCAAGTATAAAACAAGAAGCACCAATCGTGTCATTGATTGCCTCAACAAACTTCCAGTCGCAACACTCACCACGATGCTAGACTCTTGTTTCCATGAGACCTCTGGATGGCCCCAACTCTATGAGATAGACCCAGACTTCACCACCACCTACCAAATGTTGGGTGCAAACGCAGTTGTCGATAATTTCCATATTTAGGATCGGATGTTGTGTCGTCTAGGCCATATATGTGTTCCATCAAGTGAGCAAGCGAAGTTGATCTGGGAAGCCCACTACAGTCGGGTGGAAGGACACTTCGATGTTGAAAAGATAGTGGTGATGCTACAAAAACATTTCTATTGGAAGAAACTTCAACAGAAGGTCAACAAGTATATCAGATCCTACACTGCTTGTGTTATTGCCAAACAGACCACTAAGAAATGAGGCATGTACACCCCTCTTCCTACTCCCGACAGACCATGGAAATCCATCTCAATGGACTACATGCCGGGCCTCCCATCCACCAAGAGGGGAAATGACTATGTTTTTGTGTTTGTTGATCGCTTTTCTAAGATGGCGATTCTGGTTTCCTGCAAGAAGAACATTGCAGTAGAGGCCACTGCCAAGATCTTCTTTGAACGAGTATGGGTACATTTTGGAATCCCACAAACCATTGTCTCAGATCGGGATAGTCGATTTCTCAGCACATTCTAGTCGAGCCTTTGGTCACTGATAGACACCAAGCTCACCAAATCCACATCCTTCCACCCCCAGATAGATGGTCAAACCAAGGTCGTAAATCAAATGATTGTGTATATCCTTCACATGTATAATTCAAAGCACCCCCGCACATGGGATGAGAGCCTTTCCTATGTCCAACATAGCTATAATTGGGTGACAAAGTTTAGTTGCACTTGTAGAAAGAACGCCTTACAGGACCCCATCGGAAGCTTCACCCACTCTGTTATGGTTCGTACACCATCACCAAGGCCATGGGGGATAATTCTTTTGAGCTCAATATTCCTCCTTTCCTTGGCCTGCACCCAGTGTTCATCGTGGATCTCCTTCGCCCTTATTTCCCACCATTATTGGACACCTCAGAAGTAGCATAATAACTAAAACCAATAGATCTCAACCCCAAGTGCATACAACAGACATCCAATGATCATATTTTGGACACACATATCAAGGGTAATCAACAACAAAGGATCTAGCTTTATTGAGTCATCAAAGCAGGGAAGCTCCTACACTAAAGAAAGTGGCTCACCCGGGGTCAAATTCAACAAAAATTTCCTCATGTGATGGAGGAACTCAACGCAATGGAGACCATTGATTCCTAAGGATAGAGTATTGATCCAGGTGGATATTGGTGGCCACCCATCTTTTCCAACATCCTCAAAACAGTTTTCTGACAATTTTGGTAATTTACTATTTTTAGCACTTTTTCATTTTCGGAGTCGTTTTGAGGCCCTAAACGATTTTTTTTTGGAAAATGGGAAGAAATATAGAAATTTCTTTGGTATTTCCCATAAACTGAATCTCCTCGATGATACCTTTCCAACGGGCTATCATACGCCTAAAACAAATATCATATACAAAAGTTACGACCACGAGAAGTTGATGTACTGACTTACCCAAACGGGGCCCACATGACTTTTGGTGCTTCATCTCCTGGGGTTAGGTTTTTGGATGTCTAGGGTTTTGGGCATTCCTGTTTATTGTAAAAAGGCCTTCATAACCTCATTGTAATCATCTTCTGGTGAATGAGCACAGTCGTCACAATTGTTCTCAGAGATAAGCCGCCACCATTACAACAAGCTTGTTTCTGCTGCATTTTACAATTTCAACTTATTTCTTTATTGAATAGAAAACCAGTTTTACTGTATCTTTGTTATTTTGTGTTAAGAACATGTTAATAATCTGTAGTCATTTCATTCTGCTCATAAATTCCGGATCAATTCATGCGTAAAATAAATAATCGACACCCAAACATTCTAGTGACCCTTCGACGCGGCGCCAGCAGGGAAGTCCAAACATTATACCATACTTCCTTCAATACCTTACAAAGTCACGTGCGCGAGAGATAACTGAAATAAAACTTTTATTCAACAACCAAGTGGATTAAATAACTCAACTAAATTTAAAACTATCCTTCATACAATTAATTTTTTTGTGCGCTAGCATTCGATTCACTTAATTAATCATAAACCAACTTTACCATCATAAAGACTGTACTAGGCATATCATAACCAATCATAATTCTAATATTAAATTATATATAAAGGTCATCAAGCAACAACTATACATGTACATTCAAGGGTTTTATTAATCTAAAACTCAATTATAATTCTTTAACTTCTCTAGTTAAATAATAAAACAAGAACCATAACTATAGAATGTAAAACTTCTAAATTTATTATTCATTAAAAACAAGACTAGACTAACCATAAGGAGATTCCAATTCTTACTCAACATGATCCATTCCTACCTTCTATTTTTAAAATATACATCCTTTTCTAACATTTTGAAGAATAAAAGTCTCCTAAATAAAATTTCCCTCGCTAATCAACACACCTAAATTACATTGATATTATAACATTGAATTTATTTAATAATTTAATTCATCAATTATTTAATATATTAATTCGTTAACAAGTGGAGTAAGGATAAGGATTTGGGATCTCCTTTCCTCCTTAACCTACAACGCAAACTTCACTCGAGTAATATGGAAGATATATCATAAGAAACTTACATGCCACCAGTTGCGCAAACATTTATTAAAAAATGAAAGAGATAAGGAAAAAGAGTTTCATGAGATGCCATCTTCTAATTTCCACGCTTTAATTTAGAACATTAACACGAAATGCGAATTTTTAGGAAAATAAAATTTGATCATTATAAATCAAGATTCTCAGGAAAAGGACGATAAAAAACAGAAGATAAAGTTGTTACCAAACGAGGGTTCTTTTTCAATCAAGATTTTCCAAGAGAGTAGACTCTTAAATTATGCCAGAACTCAAGGTTTGCAGGCGATATCAATTCACCATTAAAGAGGCAACCAACCGCTGGGCACCCGGTACTTAGACGTTACATTTCTCATCTACCGCAGCGTTACCACAACCAGTCGACGTTCTAGAATTCTCAGTTTAGGTTTAAAATAAAGCGAAACTAAATCTGGGTAAGAGAAATTTTAGGAACATATCTTACGGTAGCCAACAACGATTTGGGACATCATTAAGGTGATTAAATGAGGTAGTGATTTTTGGTTCCTTTTAATTTACTCTAACCCTGAGGGAGCGTCGGGCATAGTAAGGGCTAACCAGACGTAAAGGAAGGAGTCTGCACAATGCAGAGACGACCCCAAGCTCAAGGGAAGGTCTGATTGGGTGGATAAAATGTTGAAGGTATAGGTAATTGGTGGATCCTTACACAGAGAAGACACAATATCCTCCCCAACTTGGTTACGGAGAGAAGCGATCAAGGGTGGAAGGAATTTACAAGGGGATGCTCTGTACGCAACAACTGTCTAGGATTCCCACCAGATAGGTTAAACCATGACGAAAATTGTCCAAGAAGACGAGGCCGTAGGTGGCTAGACTGCGATCAGGTTCCCAGCCAACAACGAGGAAACAGATTCGCTAAGGAATACCTGCACTTGCGCAAGCCTACAGGTCTTATAGTATTAAGACATGAGGCAAAAATATGAGACACTAATTGGAATAAAATTTATTTGAATTGCAATTCACAACTGTTGTCCAAAATTTCAACTCAACATTCGTCATTATAGATATTCATATATAGAAAATTTAACTACTTTTTCAATACAAATTTACACATGTGAACTGTAGTTAAAGGCGAAGAACAAGTGTCTGTCTCGCACTTGCGCTCCATCCAGCTCTTGCTTTCCAACCACTAATGAGACATCACTGGTACCTCCTTGCCAACGCTAGGGGTACTCTTCTTCCCCCTGAGCCCCTCAAGCCGCAAAGGGGCCACTCTCACAATCAAAGAAAGCTAGCTCTCATCTCGCCTCACATGGTCGAGATACCACTCATTATCCAAGCTGGGTATCCCAACTTCCACAAGAAAAATTTAGTCAAGATTAAAATCCGACAGCATAACCTTACGCATACCAGACGTGATGTTTTCTCCTCCTCCACCATTCCTTTTATAGAGTTTTCTTAGTGATTAGTTTCCAAAACCCTCATCAAATTCTTTTTATAAAAAATTAATTAGGATAAACCTCCCACGTACACATGTCACTTGATCCCTTAGTTTCACCAGAAATTCAATTAATTAACTAATTAAATTTTCCTATTTCCCTCGCTCACCTAAAAGTGTTCCTAAAAATGTTCATCGGTCTCCCTTCATTCTCTTACATTCCTTTTAATGACAACCATCTTTCTTAAAGCTTAGTTGAGTTTAAAATTAGAAAGTTCCCTAGGCTAGATTCCCCCTATGTTCCACATCCCTTTTGTCTTTAAGTTTCCCCTTTTATCTAAGTTCAGAGTTAGCAAGTTTACACACAAACAACAAATTACCTTTTTAATAATTTAATCCTTCATTAAAATTTTAATTTAATTATTTATGTTTGAATTTTCTTCATCCCCCCTTGGTTAAATGCCCTTTTAGTTTTTTTAGTTCACATGCCCTACTTAGACCTAGGATTTTAAATTCACTAGGCTTGAAAAAAGTTTTTAAGGGAAACTATGATTATTAATCTTTACTTACGCAACATTCATTTTAGGGTTGACCAAGTCCTAAGATGACATAGTTTTCTAGGTACTAAGTTCAATAAATTACTAGTGTTAAAATTGTGACGGACCCTTCAAGACACACTATGTGCTCCAAGGGTTTCACTCGTCTGCATTCAATTTTTATTTACACAACGTGCCCTTCAAGATGCACTACGTGCTCTAAGGATGCCACTCTCCTTTTGATTGATTTTGGTAGACGTCAAACCCCTGGAGTCAATACTTTTTCAGGTGACCTTGTGGGAGACTAAGGGCCTCTAAGGAATAAGGACCCTATCTTATTGTGCACCCTTTAGAATCATCGTGAGTGACTATCATAGTCTTCCCTCATGGAATCGTGGATCTCTCGAACTAGGTAATTGTTAACCTACAGTTCAATCCATGGCGAGAGTGTTAGTAGGATGTGGCAGGGATACTGCCACACCTCTCCCTCAATGTATCTGGTTGTAGTGCATGACCCCTTTACTCCAAATGTGAGTCTGGTTGGAAAGCTATCATCGCCCATAACAATCCACCCCCTGACTCGATTCAGAGTCCAAGGAGATCCATCGATGCCATCGACATCCTTAATCGGTCCAGAGTCCTGCACACTCAGGAAAAACCAATCAATAACACATGTCGATATAAACAACATAAATAACCTATCATCAAATCCACAACATCATCATGATCCATAATTGAAACATTCAATCATATAATGAATCAGATCACTTGCAAGAAAGTGTCCTCAAAGAATAAGTCCAATCAGGTCTGTGCAAGAGTGGGATGTTACATACACCCCCTCTTGTTTTAAACTTCATCATGAAGTTTCACGGTATAAAAGTTCTGAAATAAAATATCTCACAATATCTATATGTCTAGCTATCAAACAAAAATGGAAACTGCTAACGCATTTCATATACATCCTCCTAGGTTGTCGAGTGAGGACTATAGTTGTCCCACTGAAACTTGACCTGATCAACTGTTCGACGCCGTATTTGTTGAATGCGATGGTTTAGAATGCATATTGGCTCTATCGTGAGTGCACCCTCATCCGATACCTACAAGGAACTCATGCCAATCACATGTGTAGGATCACTAACATAATGTCTCAAAACAAATACGTGAAAAACATCGTGCATACGCCTCAAAGAATCAGGAAAGGCTAGTCGATAGGCCACGGGCCCCTTCCTTTCCACAACATTGAAGGGTCCCATGAACCTAGGAGAGAGTTTAGCACCCTTTCCAAACTTGATCGAACTCTTGTTCGGTTTCACCCCTAAGAAGACTCGATCGACAACTTCGTAATTACGGTCGACAGGATGCGCGTCGACATAACTCTTCTGTCGATCTTGTGCTTCCTTGATCCTTTGTCTTATTGTTTGCATTTTATATTCCATTTCTTGGATCGCTTTTGGTCCCACCAAGACCATATCCTCGATTCAATCCCAACTTAAAGGCGCTTGACACAGTCGCCTGTAAAGAAAATCAAATGGCACCATCTTAATGGTGCTTTGATAACTGTTGTTATATGCAAATTATACCAGTGGCAAGAATTATTCCCAACACTAATGTTGGTCCATCACGTACACATGCAACATATCCTCCAAGATTTGGTTTGTTCATTTGATCTTCCCATCTGTCTTAGGGTGATGCGCGGTACTAAAGTTAATTTGGGTTCCCAAGGCCTCTGAGAAACTATTCCAAAATCATCCTGTAAACATCAATCCATGATCGAATATGATCCTCTTAGGCATGCCATGTAGCTTTACAATCTGACTGATGAAAACTCTAGCTATGTCAGGTGCCTGATACGTCGTACACACATGAATAAAATGAGAACTCTTTGTCAGAGTGTCGACTACTACAAAAATCGAGTCGTGCATTCTTGTCGTCATTGGCAATCCAACAATGAAATCCATCGAAATGACCTCCCATTTTGATTCCAGAATAACATGTGGTTGAAGTAACCCTGCTGGACATTCTAAAAATCTTGCCACGTAGTTAACTATGTCCACCTTCATTCCTTTCCAGAAAAATAAGGGTTTAAGGTCTGCCCTCATCTTCTTGACTTTTGGATGAGCCACGTACACTTCTCTATGAGTTTCATTTAATATCAAACTCCTCAGCTTGTCATTGGGCAGTACGTAAATCCAATCATTAAATCTCATTAATTCATTGTTGTCCATAGTATATCCATCAAACTTGGGTACCATCATGGTTTTTTGTCCAATAAAATCCTTAACCTATTTATACCAGTCATCGTTGCCCTGTAAAGTTAGAATCTTTTCACGTAGATTCGTCTTAAGAGGCATCACCGAAAATATGCGTGGTCTCCAATAAACACATCAACCACTCTGTTCACTATTCCTTTTATGTAGGTAATCTCGAAATCATACTCGCTAAGCAATTTCGACCAACGCCTTTGTCGTGTGTTCAAGTCGCTTTGCGTAAACATGTGTTGTAACCCACAATGGTCTATTTTTAGTTCGAATTTTTGTTGAATCAGGTAGTGTATCCATACTCTCAAGGAATACATAATGGCTAATAGCTCCAAATCATGTGTCACATAGTTCTCCTCATGCCTTCTTAACTTTCTCGAGATGTAAGCGATCACTCGACTGTCTTGCATCAACACTCCTCCCAAGCCTTCCTTGGATGCGTCAATGCATACCAAGAAGTCATCGTCCATGTTAGGGACCTTTAGTATTGGTGTTGTCATCAACAACTCCTTGAGCCTGCAAAATGCTTCTGCGCATTTCTCGGTCCAAACAAACTTCTTGTTCTTGTTCTGTAATTCTTTAATCAGATTTTCTATCTTCAAAAAACCCTCGATGAATCGTTGATAATATCCCGCTAAACCCATGAAACTGCACACTTATGGGACATTCGTTCGTTCATGCCATTCCAAAATAGCCTCTACCTTCGTGGGATCCACAACGATTCCTTCGCTGAAGATGACATTCCCTAAATAATGAATCTTCGATTGATAAAACGATCATTTCGATAGTTTCCCAAACAATTTGTTCTCTCGTAGACACTGTAGTACCAAGTGCAAGTGTTCATCATGATCCTCCATTGTTCGAGAATATATCCAAATATCGTCAATGAATACTTGGACGAACTTGTCCAAGTATTCACGGAACACCCCGTTCATCAAGCTCATAAATACCCCTGGGACGTTTGTTAGTCCAAACGGTAAAAAAATAAACTTGTAATTTCAAACCTCGTTTTAAAGATGGTCTTCAGAATGTCTTCCTCCTTGATCCATAATTGGTGATACCTTGATCTCGATCTCAGGTCAATCTTTGAGAACACTGTCGCATCCTTCATTTGATCAAACAGATCGTCTATCCTTGGCAACATATGCTAGTTCTTGATCATTTCCTTGTTCAATTGATGATAGTTAATGTAGAGTCTCCACAACCAATCCTTATTTCATATGAAAATAACAGGCACACCTCACGGTGAAACACTTGGATGTATAAGTCCTAGTTCCAACAACTCCTTCAGTTGAATTTTCAACTCCTGTAACTTCAGGGTCAACATTTGATAAGGCGTTCTTGCTATCGGTTCAATTCTTGGTTTTAGGTCGATCGTAAATTCCAATTCCCTCTCCGGAGGCAACCCTGGTAACTCCTCTAGGAATACGTTCGCAAACTCTCGCACTACCAGAAGGTTTTCTAGACCTTCTGCCACACCCTTTTCATTTAACGCAAGGATTGCATATAGCTTGCATCCCTTACGCATGCTATTTCGTAGTTGTAGGGAAGAGATGAACCTTAGGGAGACTCCCTAGTTCCTACCTACAAACACGCATCTCTGTCCCTCATCATTGACCAAACTCAACAGTTGTGTCTTACATTTGAGTATCGCCTCATGCGATTCCAACCAGTCCATACCGACCATGACGTCATATGACCCTAAGATCGTGACATATAGGTTGGCCTTTGTGAAAAACTCTCCCAAGTTAAGGCTACAACCCATAACATTTCCTCCAACCTTTTGTTTGGCTCCCAAAACCATTTCTATAAAGCTAAATTCATCCTATTCAACTGCCTTTACCTTAATTCTTTTTATCACTGCACCAGAAATAAAATTCTTTGTAGCACCTGAATCTATCAAAATACTAAGGGTTTGGTCAATGACGGTACCTGATATCTCGAGAATAGTTGACTGGTGCTCTTTCTGGCAGTTATTAACCGCTGCATGAATCCTATGGGCCTTGCCCAAATCTCCCACAGTAGTGAGTCCGACTGAGCCAGTTGCTCTGGCCCTCTCAACCGAGAAGTCACACTGGTAATGTGGCTCCCAAAATATCCAGCAACTCGTTTTCGGTCAAGTACTCCTGGTATCTAAAGTAGAAGTTAACGACCCGCTGGCCTAGAACCTTGGTCTGTTCTGCTGAACAAGCCTAAAGTTCTACTACTGTTGGTGTTGTGGTCCTCTGTAGGGAGTCCTCTATTGAGGCATTGGTCACCGAGGTGTAGTGACTGTGAATCCTCTCGGAATACCTCGATATCCCAGTGGATGCCTAATTGGTGTCTAATGTTGTTGCGCACTAGATTTCGCCTGTCCTAATAGTCTCACCGGAGTCCTACTTTGACCCCCACTGATGAGCTCCTCTTCTGCTATGAGGGCCTTCTGGACAACATCATGCAAAGTTTGAGGCATCAAATTCCTCAATTTTTCATGAATGCTGACATTAAGGCCGAAAACGAACTTGTTGACCTTAAGTTTCTCGGTATTTAGCTGGGGAGCATACCAAAGAAACTCCATGAAGAGGGGCTCATACTTAGGCACTATACAGCCACCCTATTGTAAGGCATTGAACTTGTTGAGCTGATGCTCAATGAATTCCTCCGATAAATACCTCTCCCAGAATCGTTCCTCGAACAGTTCCCATAACACGTCTTTAACGACCATGTTCAATTGTGGTAGGAGTGTCTTCCACCATAGAAGAGCGCTCCTCTTCAGTTGAAATACCACCATGTGTACCTTCATGTTGTAGGTATAGTTGTGAAGTGCAAAGCACATCACCATATTCTCCAACCATGCCTCGGCGGCTGCACTGTCTGGGGTACCAAAGAACTCATGAAAATTGACCTTCTCGAGTTCGCAGTGAATGCTACCAGTACCAGCCGAGGTGCGTGATGGACCTTCAGGAAGTGCTAACACCCTAACCTCATCTCTATCCAAATAGTGGATCAGTGCCTTTGACATCCTCTGAAAGGACCACATCACCCACAACTATTTCTTCCTGCCCAACAACCTATTCTTCTCCCTGGGGGTTAGACCCCTCGGGTGTGGATGCTACTGGGGGCATCATGCCTCCTCCCCTAGCACCCCATCGTCTACCTCCACAAATTCCTCTAACCATGATTACCTACATGGATACAAATCAATTTAATTAGCGACATTTTATAATCAAGTATCTAATGAATGGAAGTCATATTGATCCCAAGTCGTGGGTCGAACTGGCTCTGATACCATATGTAACAGTCCCCATTGTTATGACAACAAGTGACGTCAAACAAGTACAATGTTTTTTTAAAGCGCAAGGAAAGTAATTTCATTAATATAAACAACACAACTCGACGATATCAAATAAATGAATTTAACACAACATATAAGCACAAAAAGACATAGCATGTTAGCACATCATGAAGCTTGACGCAATTTACGAACATTTACTCAGGCAAGGAATAAAAATGACTACTCGCCCATCCTACCCTGCAATGGTTATGACCTCCAGGACACATAAGAAATGCTCAAGCCCAGGTTCCCATCGATTTTGACCATTTAAGGTCTCAGGGTTGGCCACTGTTTTGAGGAACAAGGAGGTGTCTAATTTCCTCCCCGACATAATCAACCAAGTTGAACAAGATAAACAAAAACATCAACGATAAACTAAATCTTAATGCCATCAATCCTAACATCAATTAACCATGGGCGAGGGTAATCATTACCATTGACAATCATACATCGACCTTAATTAACTATGCATTAACAATCTAATTTTAAATCAGTACTCCAACATCATCAATATTTATTGGCACATGAGAACACAAATTAAATCAATCATTATCTGCAAGGCGCAAGAGGTCCAATTTACACAACCGATCACAATCATATTAAATTCATTGCGCAAGAGAGTCTGTAAATCAATTCAACATACAACACATCATCCATGCGTAAAATAAATAATCGACCCTCAAACATTGTAGTGACCCTTCGACGCGCGCCAGTAGGGAAGTCTAAACATTATACCATACTTCCTTCAATACCTTACAAAGTCACGTGCGCGAGAGATAAATGAAATAGAACTAGTATTCAACAACCAAATAAATTAAATAACTCAACTAAATTTAGAACTATCCTTCATACAATTATTTTTTTATGTGTGCTAGCATTCGATTCACTTAATTAGTGATAAACCAACTTTACCATCATAAAGACTATACGAGGTATATCATAACCAATCATAATTCTAATATTAAATTATATATAAAGGTCATCAAGTAACAACTATACCTGTCCATTCAAAGGTTTTATTAATCCAAAACTTAATTAGTGATAAACCAACTTTACCATCATAAAGACTATACCAGGCATATCATAACCAATCATAATTCTAATATTAAATTATATATAAAGGTCATCAAGTAACAACTATACCTCTCTATTCAAAGGTTTTATTAATCCAAAACTCAACTACAATTCCTTAACTTCTAGAATTAAATAATAAAACAATAGAATTAAATAATAAAACAATAAAATTAAAACTTCTAAATTTATTATTCATTAAAAACAAGACTAGACTAACCATAAGGAGATTCCAATTCTTGCTGAACATGATCCCTTCCTCCCTTCTATTTTTAAAATATACATCCTCTTGTAACATTTTGAAGAATAAAAGTGTCCTAACTAAAATTTTCCTCACTAATCAACACACCTAAATTACATTGATATTATAACATTGAATTTATTTAATAATTTAATTCATTAATTATTTAATAATTTAATTCTTTATAGTTGTGGATATGAAGAACTTTTAATGCATGTATGTTTTCCTTCAAACTCAAACTAAACATGAAAGTCTAATAAATCAATACCCTATCCATGTCAAGAATTTGCTCTATTATAATTGATATCAACCAACCATATCATTGGCTTTTATTGTATTTTCATATTATAAGAGTATTACTATTTTGATTTTTCCAATAAAAAAAGAACAATACTTCAAATTTACAAAGATATTTGAAGTTTATTTATGTAATGTTTAATTTTAAAAATATGTTAAAATTGTATATATGTATTTTCAATTTTGTTTCTCATTTTTTAATGGAATATTTATGGATATTAAAGTTTCAGTATTGTGTTAAATATATTCATATAATTATTAGCACAAATTAAATTAGTAATTTCAATATTGTAGTTTTTATAATAGAAGAAACATTGTCCTCCATTGACCTTCAATTTTATTGAAATAAGATTTAAAATGTATCAATATTTCTATACATTGTAATCTAAAATATTTTAAGAAACTCATGCAACATAGTTTTAAATGCATATTTTTTATCAACATATTTTCTTAATATTTGGGTGAGAAAGTCTAATATTTCTAAATGTGCATTTCAATTTGTTTATAGGGAAATAAAGATATAAATGGATAATTTTTAATAAAGAAATATATGGATAAATAGAGCATTAAAATGTTAGAGATTTAACAAATGAAAGTGATAGAGGAATATTTATCACTTTCTAACCATTATAATAATTGAAATAAATAATATTATTTAATTTAAAGTTATGATTTCATTTATATACTTATTTTTTTTTAATTAAAAAACATATTTTTTTATTATTTAAATTAAACTTAATTTTTCATTAAAAAAATTTAAAAAATTTACTTTATTGATATTTATAATAATTTATTATCACTAATTTTTTTATTAAAATTTTATTAAAAAATGGGATACTCTAATTATTCTACGTTTAGGATTTATATATTATCAAAATTATTACAATCATAACATAAAAAGATAAATATATAACCAAAATAAATTCAAAAATAAACCAAAACAATTAAACAATTTTTTAAGAAATGGTTACTTTCACCTTTTAAAGTCACAAAACTTAAGTGATATTCTTAATAGAAAAAGACCAATATATAATCAAAATAAATTCAAAAATAAACCAAAACAATTAAACAATTTCTTAAAAAATCGTTACTTTCACCTTTTAAAATCACAAGACTTAAGTGACATTCCTAATAAAGATGTTGTCAATATATGAAAGATATGAGAGTGGGGAATTTAAAGATCAATATACAACCAAAATAAATTTAAAAATAGAATAGAATAATTAAACAATTCTTTAAAAAATATTATTTTCACCTTTTAAAATCCCAAAAATTTCACTTTTTATGACTCAATATATGAGATGATTCAATATATGAGAGTGGGGAATTTAAAGATCAATGTACAACCAAAATAAATTCAAAAATAAAATAGAAAAATTAAACAATTCTTTAAAAAATATTACTTTCACCTTTTAAAATCACAAGACTTTCACCTTTTTATAGTCATAAGACTTCCTCATAAAGATGTTGTCAATATTTGAATAGGAAACTTAAATATCAATATACAACATAAATAAAATAAAATATAACATAAAGATAAACAATTAAAAAATGTTACTTTCACTTTTTAAAATCACAATACTTAAGTGACATTCCTAATGAATATGTTCTCAATATTTGAGTAGGAAACTTAAAAATCAATGCATAACCAAAATAAATTAAAAAATATAATTTTTTTTACTTAAATATATTTCAAAATGATAATATTTTTTCCATTTAACATCATAAGACTTAAGTGACATTTCTAATAAATATATATTTGAATAAAAAACTTAAAAGATTAATGCACAACCAAAATAAATTAAAATTATAATAGAATAGTTAAACAATTCTTTAATTCTTTAAGAAATTCTTACTTTTACCTTTTAAAATCATAAGACTTAAGAGACATCCATAATGAATATGCTCTCAATATTTGAGTGAGGAACTTAAAGATCAATGTCTAACCAAAATAAATTTAAAAATAAAACAAAGCATTAAATAATTCTTTAAGAAATTGTTACCTTCGCCTTTTAAAATCACAAAACTTTTTCTAATTAAAATCACAACACTTAAGTGGTAAATATGTTAGTGAAAAACTTCAAAATAAATTTACAATCAAAATAATTTCAAAAATAAAATAGAGAAATCAAACCATTCTTTAACAAAGTGTTACTTTTCCTTTTAAAATTACAATCTATGTAAGTGACATCAATGTGAACAGAGAACTTAAAAATCAATATAAAAATAAAATAAATTCAAAAATAAAATAAAACCATTAAACAATTATTTAAGAAATTGTTACTTTCCTCTTTTAAAATCACATGACTTTCATCTTTTAAAATAACAAAACTTAATGCCATTCCTAATGAAAATATTGCTAGTATTTCAGTGGATAACTTAAAGATTAACGCACAACCAAAATAAATTAAAAACCCCGAATAAAATAATTAAACAATTCTTTAAAATAATTAAACAATTCTTTAAAAGATTGTTGATTTGTATTTTAAAATCACAAGAATTTAGTCTTTAAAAATCACAAAAAGTTCTTAATAAAAATGTTGTCAATACTTGAGTTAAAAACTTAAAAGATTAATGTATAATCGAAATAAATTTAAATATAGAATAGAAAAATTAAACAATTATTTAAGAGATGTTTACTTTCACATTTTACGAACCAGAAAACTTAAATAACATTCTTAATAAAGATGTTCTCAATATTGAATAGGGACTCAAAAACAATGTACATCCAAAATAAAATTAAACAATTAAACAATTTTTTTAAGAAATTCTTATTTTTTTATTTAAAATAAAAAACTTTCGCCTTTTAAAATCATCACAAGAATTAAGTGACACTTTTAAGAAAGATATTCTCAATATTTGAGTGGGGAATTATTGGAAACATGCAAATGAATTTTCTCACAGGGTTACATATATATATGTATGTAGTTATGTTAATGTCCATGCATGAAATTTATTTATGAAGTGTTTCGTGTAATTATGTAATCTATTTATGATCAGTTTGTGTAAAACATACCCATAGAGGTGATAGTGCGATGTGGAGTGCAAGATCTGTAGAGAATATAATGTGTGTGAAAAAAGGATGATTATATGTTTGAGATTGACTATTATAATTCTCCCTTAAATAATAAAAAGTTTTTTCAGTATTAAATTTCCACATAAATCACTGTAATAATTATGTGATTATTGTTCTTGTTTTTATATATGTTTAATCTTAATACTTATTGATGTTTTGTTTTGCTTTCACTGCCAACAAGAACTTGTTTTCTATTAAAATTTTGTTGAAAAATTGCTCGTTTGATATTTGTTTTTTAATGATCGTACGACTTAAGTGGTAAGTATCATAATCCTACTTGTAGTCAATGTTGATAATGCACGTTGGTAGTGTCATATTCCAACTTGTAGTCAATTTTGATAATGCACCTTTGCAGGGCCGTGCCAAACAAGGTTTGTTTTGATACACATATAAAATTTGTCTATATAAATTAGAAAATATATTTTATCTTAAATTGGTGGATGGCTTTTATAATGGTCCCACAATCACTTTTATATATATGGAAATGGGAGGATTCTCTTATAAAATTGGTTTTATCAAATAAAAAAATATTTTAAATTTAAATGGTTGTTTATTTTAATTTTAATGTAAACAACGAAATGTTAAAAGAAAAAGTTTTGGTAAAAAGGTATGAAAAAGGAAAAGTTTTGGTAGAAAGGTATGAAATTCATGAGGAAATTCTCTTTTAATTGGAGGATGTGTAGTTACAAGTGATAGGGATGGATCACAAGATTAATTTGTTAATTTATAAGATAGTTGGGATGGAGTTAATTTATCCACAACCCCAGGTTTATGTTGTTGATGACTACTTTCCTTCAATTTAATATTTTTATTTTTTTCATATTGTTGATGACCACCTTCCTTCAACTTAATATTCTAATTTTTTTCATGTTGTTGATGACCACCCTCTTTCAACTTAATATTTTCATTTTTTTTCAGTGTAGTTTACCTTTAGGCTTGGGAGCTCTAACCCCACCTCCTTAAGCTAGATAAACTACTATATTGGTTGGTTTGGTTTCTCAAATAGCAGACCAACACCACAATTTTTGTACAATCTTTCTTAAGATAATACAAATGTTCTGGATAATTTATAAAAAAAATTAATGTATAAAGATAATGATGATGATGATTAAAATCCACTAAGACCGAATTGGTCAGACCTTAAGAGGGTAAGTGATTACTTGTGTTTCTTTAGAATTTTGTTTATGTACTTGAAAAGAATTAAGAGAAGCTTTCCAAGATCACCATAATTTTGTTCAGTTAAGAGGTTAGGGAGGTTGGTAGTATGAAAAATATTTTGAAAATGAAATCTAATCTGGCTATAGTCTAGACAATCTAAGAGAAAGTGATTTTCATCTTCAACTTTCTTAGTGTCACAATCAAAACATATAGATAATATTGATTTTCTAGTTTAGGGTTGATTGCATCCTTATAATACCTTACTTTTGTTTTTTTCCTCTAACTCTTTATCACACCACATTTTCTCTTTAAATTTTGATTTGATGATATTTTCAATAGCATCTTTATTCTGCAAAATGGTGTTTTCCATGATTCCCCAATAGTTTAGTCAAGACATTTGTATGCCATCCTCGCTTGAGTCGATGGTGATTACAACTCGATTTTCAAGCAATTTTATCTAGTCATAGCCATGCTATCAATGGAGGAGAGGCCTGTTTCTAAGAGGAGGATGGGATAGAGCATATTTCCTTGAGTTTTGAGATTATAGGTTATAAAATTCTTTTTGTATTTTCTCCATCTTTCTCCACGATTCACGAGAGATACTACAACCACAAACTTCACATCCATAAAGAATAATAGGTGTAATGAGAGTCTCAAAGAGGAGTTTCTTATTATCCCAAATCCAAAGATATGCTTATTTACAATTGTTTTCAAGCCCATAATAAGCTTTCCATCCCCCAATAATCCTTTTGTGAATGCTATAATTCCAATTGAGCTTGTGGTGAATATCAAATCCAAGATATTTCAATGAAGTCAATTTCTCCAAGTTGTTGTTGTCACATACAAAGGTATCATAAGCGATATTGTTGGATTTAATAATCATGACCTTAGTCTTATCGTTGTCACCCACAAAGGTATCATAAGCGATCTTATTGGATTTAATAATCATAACCTTAGTCTTATCAATATTAGTAGCCATACTCATATAGATCATGGGGACTCCTTGCCATAAAAACAATATCATCTGCATGAAGAAGATTGATGACTATACCAACGATACTAGGGTTGACACAACCTGTTTTTTCCAAGCAATCTTCTAACTTGTCAATGTATATGCCAAAAATGGTAGGGAACAAAGGACAACATTGTTTGACTCCAATATTGTAGTTAATGTATTTCTACTAACTGTCATTGTTTTTAAACTTAGCAATAACATTCTCATACATCCTTATTGGAGGAGTCCTCAACTGTCAATGCACTTTTATCTCTTCCAACCTATTTCAAAAGTTTTTAGTAGGAACCATGTCAAAAGTTTTTCTAAAGTCAACAAAACAACAAAAAATATTGATTTTAGTATGAAGAGCTTGTGTATGTGAGAGGTAAAGATATTATTTAACCTCCTAATTTTACATTATTTTTACATTTTAAAAATAATTTTACTTTAACTTTAGTTTTACTTTAACTAAACTCACAAGTTCGCCTTCGCCTTCGCCTGAGTTCAAAACAAAATTAATTGTGAATAATTACATGCATAGCATTATACAGTGCACTTTGACCGATTTAACGAGCTATGGGATGGCGGCCCCTGCTGTAGTAGGTCACCTCATTGGAATCCGGCCAGATTCATTGCATCGGCTATGACCGCACTTTCCAAATGTTAATGGAGAAGATTTTGTGGATGAAGCCAAACGACATAAGCGTAAGATTCAGCAGAATATGAAAACACAGGAATTGAGAATTGAGAAATTGTAAGGGATGTCACAGAGTCAAAGCTGCTATGCTATATATTCAAAAGGAAAGGAAAGGCTTATACTTATTGGAAATGGGTAAATTTAATTATTTTTTAACTATAAATTTCAATAGTATGGTTTTTAATTGAAGATGTTGATATATTTTTGGTAGTCATTTCAAATCAATAAATGAAATTTCATGTTCATAATTTTCTTTTATTTTTGAGGGCATCTGTTTACTTTTTAACATTTAATTAATATAATTAAAAAATTAATGTGATTTTCTAATTGTCACGTTCAAATGATTAGTAAACTTAATTCGAACCCTTTCATATTCTTAATTCCACTAACATAATGTGAATTACATCCCTAGTAATACAGCCGAAACCTTTCTGCCTTCACTAACCACAAATTTGCTAAAAGGAGCATCCACTTTTAAGAAAAATTTTGCAGCCAAGTATGCACACTTTAAAAATCGTCAGTTGTAAACCATTGCAGTAGACGTGCCTGAGAAGGAAAGGAACAAAACGTAATCACCGTATATCAATCTACACATTTTGAACTAAGAAATTTAAGCTCTTATTATTAATGCTATTATTCGTTACAATACAGTAACGATGCACCCTTACATTATAGTAATGTGGCAACTGTTATTCTCTAAGTTTTACTGATGCCTATCGGCATACTAGAAACCTCCGACGAGACTTTGATGAAGAAAAGCAGCAGAGGAGCTGATTTATTCTAATTAGTGGCAGCTGATGGACAGAAGGTGATGGTATAATCGGCCTGGGTGCAGGTGAAAGTGCTGGTAAGATCGTCGTACGCGTAGCTGTAAGCATCTGGGCAAGCGGCCTTGAATACCTTCGAGTAGTCAGTGGCAGGGCACGTCTGAGCGGTATTGTGGTCGCCCGTGCAGCAGTACTCGGGAGTCCCGAAGACCTCGCAGGCGCTCTTGCAGGCAATTACTTGCCCGTTGCTACCACTCACTTTCAGCGCGGCCGGGCAGCTGTTCCGAAGGTCGGCGACGCACCCGGCCGTCCGGCAGTCCCCGCTGCCGCCCGCCGAGGTGATCTTCAAGGGGACGTTGTAGCCGTCGACAAGGCTCGCGTCGTAGAAATCCTTGTTGCCGTCGCCATTGAGTGTGAACTCCGCCAGGGTGGCAGGCGGCGCCCCGCCGGCGCCATTGCACTTGAGGCCACGCCCGCAATCGCCCGTGGCACAGGAGCCGGCGCCCGAAGCGTCGAAGTTGCAGCCCGTGCGGCCCCAGAAGCGGCCCGACCAGCCCGCCGGGGGGTTAATCGATGAAGACTGTCCCGTGGTGAGGGCGAAACCGCCGTCAGAGAGGGAAGCACCGTTGTTCCCCGTGAGGACGCCCGCCCAGATAGTCTCCGAGCACCCGTTCATTACCGTGAACACTGTTCCGCTAACTCCAACGCACCCTGCAACAACACAAACAAAATGATGAGCTACTTTTCTTACCACAAGCACGAGCACGGGGGAATTTTCTCACCGAGTAGGAGCGCCATCGCCAGCGCTGTGACCAAGGCCTTGGAAGCCATTGAAACAAAAAGTAAGGTATATATATCGTTCAGAGGATCGAAGCCAATCAACGAATATCGATAACTGGTTACACGGAGAAAACCCTCTGAATTCAATACAATATATAGAGTAGAGCAGCCGAGAGAGCCAATCAACATTTACATTATGTCACGAGTCAAGTATTTGTTAACATAAAAAGTATTTGTTAATATAAATTTAAATTTATGTTAGTGTAAAATTTTATTATGTCGAAAGGTGTATATCTATTGGTATGGGCATGATTAATGACCTTTTAATTTAAAATTCTAATCTGATGGTTAACAATTGAAAATGTTGGTATATTCTTAGTCGTCCTCCCAAATCAATGAATGTGATTTACTCTTTATAACTTGTATTTTTGAATGCATCCGTTAATCTGTTTACTTTTTAACATTTACTTAATTATATTAAGAAATTAATGTAACACCATATAATTACCACGTTTAAATTATTAACAGGCATTACTTCAACTTCCTCATCAACTGTCTGTGCATCTCAGCTGTCCACACCTTTCATATTCAATCGCTGGCCAACCCACCTATTGCATGCAATAAAGCTTAGTGTAGTCTTGAATAAGTTATAATATTATTTTCTAAAACATTTTAAAAATATGATCAACGATCTTGTAGATATAAGGGAGAAAAAAATAACTCTAGGGAAATGAGTGGAAAAGGGTTCTTTACTAAAATTTTAATTGTTTTATATAATTATTATATATTATTTAATATATATTAGAATTTATATTTTTAATAGGGAAATGAGTGGGAAAGGGTTCTTTATTACAATTTTAATTGTTTTATATAATTAATATATATTAGAATTTATATTTTTAATAAAGAATAATTACAAAGTTAGTAGGTTTAAAAAGTATTATTTATATTTAAAAAATAATAATTTTAAATTTAATTTATATAGAAATATAATTATTTTTTATGGGAATATTTATTTTTATTGAAATTTAATTTGATGATGACGGTGGTGGTGGTGGTGGTAGTGGTGTTGGTTAGTGTTTATTTAGATTTGATTTGGTCTATCAAACTTTAAGAGAGTTAAGGAATTACTTCTAAGTGTTTGAAAATCAGTGAGAGAAGTGTTCCAATATCATCATAATTTTGATGATTTAGAAGGTCAGGAAGGTAGTTATTGTAACAAATATTTTGGAATTGTTATTTAATATGGGTATACATAAGACATTTTAGGAGAAAATTGTTTTCATATTCAACCCTTTTAGTGTCACAAAGATGGTGGATCCTTTTGACCCAAGACATTTTGAGAATTGTCCAATGTTTAATTTCACTATGAAGCTCATGAGAGTTTGTTCTTAATTTGGAAATCTTGATTTTCTTCTTTATGCTAGTTTCCACATCTCCACTGTGTACCTTGAGATTGTATACTTTGTTCTAGGCCTTAAAATTGTATACTTTGTTCTAGGCCAACAAGTCACACTCCTACTTTAATGTAACTCTTGTATACTTAAACATTTGTTAACAAAGTTT
The DNA here is from genome assembly GCA_009831015.1 of Picea engelmannii. Classification (NCBI taxonomy): domain Eukaryota; kingdom Viridiplantae; phylum Streptophyta; class Pinopsida; order Pinales; family Pinaceae; genus Picea; species Picea engelmannii. The sequence continues at coordinate 402,063 of ML785638.1, read as the reverse complement.
TAATTATTTAAGAGATTGTTACTTTCATTTTTCAAACCAAAAAACTTAAATACATTCTTAATAAAAATATTCTCAATATTTAAATAAAAAACTTAAAAACAATATGAAGCCAAAATGATAAAAAAAAAAATAAAAAAAAATTTAAACAATTCTTTAAAAAAAAATTGTTGCTTTCGCTTTTAAAATAGAAAAGTTTCACCTTTTAAAATCATCACAAGAATTAAGTGACATTCTTTATAAAGATATTCTCAATATTTGAGTGGGGAACTTGTTTTATATTGAAATTTTGTTGGGAAATTGCTAGTTTGCCTTTTATAATCGTAAATCGTACGACTTAAGTGGTAGGTGTCATAATCCAACTTGTAGTCAATGTTGATAATGGACCTTGGTAGGGGCCGTGCCAAACAAGGTTTGATTTGATCCACATACAAAATTTGTCTTTATAAAATAGAAAATATATTTTATCTTAAATTGGTGGTTGGCTTCTAAAATGGTTCCACAATCACTATATATATATGGAAATGGGAAGATTCATATAATTTTTATTTTTATTTTTATTTTTTAAATTTAAATGGTTGTTTTGTTTGAATTTTAATGTAAACAACAAAATATTAATGGGCAAAGTTTTGGCACAAAGACATGAAACCCATTAAGAAATTTTCCTTCAATTGGAGGATGTGTAGCTACATGTGAAGTTAGTGGATCACAAGAGCTATTTATTAGTTGATAAGATAGTTGGGATAGTGTTAGGATAAAATGTTTTTTCAAGCCTGTTAATCTAGACAAAATGCTATATTGGGTGGTTTGGTTTCTCAAATGGCCGACTGGCACCACAGTTTTTGCACAATCTCCCTTAAGATAATACAAATGTTGTGCATAATTTAAAAAAAATAACAATGTATAAAGATAATAATGATGATGATGATTAACGTCCACTAAGACTGAATTGGTCTATCAGACCTTAATAGGGTAAGTGATTACTTGTGATTCTTCAGAATTGCGTTTTTGTGCTAAAAAATCATTAAGAGAAGCTTTCCAAGATCACCATAGTTTTGTTGAATTAAGAGGTTAGGAAGGTTGGTAGTGTGAAAAATATTTTGAAAATGAGATCTAATTTGGGTATACGCTGGACAATCTAAGAGAAAGTGATTTTCATCTTCAACCTTCTTAGTGTCATAAAGGTGACACACTCTTTCGTCCCTTGGAATTTTAGGAATTGACTAATGTCAAGTTTCACTATGGAGCTCGTGAGAATTTTTTCTTATCTTAGCAATGCTTATTTCTTTCTTTACACTTGTCAAAATAGATAGATAGTTTTGATCTTCTACATTAGGGTTGATTACATCCTTATAATACCTTAATTTTATTTTTTCCTCTAACTCTTTATCACATCACATTTTCTCCTTAAATTTTGATTTGATGATAATTTTAATAGTATCTTTATTCTACAAAATGGTGTCTTCCATGCTTCCCCAATAGTTTAGCCAAGACTGGGCATCTTTATGCCATCCTAGCTTGAGTCGATGGTGGTTACGACTCAATTTTGAAGCAATTTTAGAAAGCCTCCTATCTTCCATGTTGTTTATCTTGTTCTTAATTTGTTCTAAAGAATAACAGGTGTAACAAGAGTCTCAAATAGGAGTTTATTCTTATCCCAAATTCAAATATCGACTTATTTACAATTTTTTTCAAGCCCATAATAAGCTTTCCATCCCCCAATAATCTTTTTTTCAATGTTATAATTCCAATTGAGCTTGTGGTGAGTATCAACTCCAAGATATTTGTATGAATTCACTTCCTCCAAGTTGTTGTTGTCATATAAGAAGGTATCATAAGCGATCTTAATGGATTTAATAATCCTGACCTTAGTCTTATCAATATTAACAGTCATACCCATATTGGAGCAAAAATCCTTGAGGATTCTTAGTTGGTTTTCAATATCATGGGGACTCCTTTCCATAAGAATGATATCATTGGCATAAAGAAGAATATTGATGACTATACCAGTGATAGTAGGGTGGACACACCCAACTTTTTCCAAGCAATATTCTAACTTGTCAATGTATATGCCAAAAACGGTAGGGGACAAGGGACAACCTTGTTTGACTCCAATATTGTAGTTAATCTCTTTCGACGAGCCCTTAGTGTTTTTAAAATTAGCAATAATTTTCTCATACATCCTTATTGCAACACCCCTCAACTCGAGAGACTCTTTTATCTCTTCCAACCTATTCCAAAGGTTTTTCCTAGGAACCATGTAAAAATCTTTTCTAAACTCAAAAAAACAAAAAAAAAAGATTGGTTTTAGAATTTCGGAACTCCTCTGCAATGATCCTAAAGGTAACCAGATGGTCCAAAGTTGAATGATATCTCCCAAACCTGGCCTAGCCCTTAGCTCTTTTGCCATGAATTTCTAGCCGAAGCCTAATCTTCTTTTCCAGAATAATTCCATAAAGTTTGGCTAAAATCGGGCTAATCATAATGGTCATATAATTAGAGGGAATGTTTCTATCCCCATTTTTAAAAATAGGAACAATGAGGCTTTGCGTCCAGGGTTTAGGGAAGCCCTGCTTGACTACTAAATTTAAGAGCTTGTGTATGTGAGGGATAAGGATATTATTTAACCTCCTATTGTTAAATTATTTTTACATTTTAAGGTTAGTTTTACTTTAACTTTCAAATTTAACTTTCAAATTCACAAGTTCGGGTCCATTCAAAACAAAATTAATTGTGAGTAATTACATGGATAACATTATACAGTGCACTTTGACCACTTTAACAAGCTATGGGATTGTGGCCCCTTCTGTAGTAGGTCACCTCATTGGAATCCAATGGAATTTCATTACATTGGCGATGAATGCACTTTCCAAATTTCCAAATGTTAATGGAGAATATTTTGTGAATGAAGCCAAACAACATAAGGGTAAGATCCCGCAGAATATGAAAACACATGAATTGAGAATTGAGAAATTGTGAGGGACGTCATAGAGTCAAAACGTCCACTTTTAAGAAAAAATTTGTAGCCAAGCGTGCAAACAGTAAAAATAGTGAGTTATAAACCAATGCACTAGACGAGCTTGATAAGGCTACAAATTTTAAACTAATCTCTTATTATACCTTCCTAGGCAGTGTATATTGTAATTGATTATGAGTAATTTTCTTTGACTTTCAATTAGTTGATGTGACTATTTTTATGTGGTTTTAATAGGTATTGTGAGATTACAATATTTAATTAAAAATATTAAAAAATAAAAAACTTCCTACAAGTGACACCTAGCCATCACTTTAATTTATCATTTAATGCGATCATTGTTGATATAAGAGATAGCATTATTTTAATCCATTCTTGATGTAAAATATATTATTATTTTAATCCATTTGTACTCCATTCCCTCATTCTTTAGTATTTCATTGATTTGATAGTACTTAATGTTTTAGCCATCACTTTAGTTTCATTTAATGAATTGTCTTTGTTTTAGCTAAAAAAAAATGAAATTTAGGATTTTTGGCCTAGCTTATTATATGTTTCAATAAATTTAAAATATCGGATTATTATACATACTATATTTTTTCATTCCCAATAACATAATATCATTTATGTAAGTCAATTATAAAAAAAATGTAACCTACTAATCAATTGGAATAGATATTTTCTTTTTTCATTGTCAATAACACAATATCATTTAAGAAGCCAATTATAAGAAAGTGTAACCTACTTTTCACATTCTTTCTTCTCTCAATTGTTATAATGCTTATGACTATAATGACTACAATGTTAACATAGACTGTACTTTTCTATTTAATTTTTCAAATAAAAATAGTTTATCAACTCCCCCAACTTTCTTTCAAAATACTTGTAATAAACCTAAACCCAAAACAAAATAAAAATATATTTTCAACTTCACAATTAAATTCATTTTCATTTATTTGTATGAAGAATGAGCTTATATTCTTCCTATTTCACATTTCTCCACAATACTTTTGATGCATCTTAAAAAATCTATCCATTTGGAAATCGAGAGACTACCTCTGTGTAACCCTTCTTACAAAGAAAAATTCTATGTTATTTTATTAAAACACATATTTAACTTTGATTCAATACATCCAAGTTTTAGGGGTTTAAATAAATACATTCCAATGTAGTGAAAATATCATCATTTATATTTTGGTTCATTGATATTTACTAGTGTAAAGCTTAAATATGCATATTTATTTTAAAGTTGGGTGAGTGCACGGAGTTGGTGGACGATAAAGTGGAAATGGTGTGAGAAAGAATGCATGCTCACATCAACACATGCAAATTTATAGGAATGTGCATGTGTTCATGATGTGACAGGTTCGACAAACCTCGAACCTCCACTATGCAAGCCACGTAGGAAGGTTCCCAATAATGCGCACATTTTTCTGAGAAACACATGTACAAGAACACGTGCACGTTCCTAAAAAAATTGAAATAAAAATAACATGTGTGCTTTAGCAACGCGCATACGTTTCTAAAGCGTATGTGCGTTATTATTAACAAGAACGTGCACACATTCTTGTTAACATGAAATATTATCTTCCCCCCCTCTCCCTCTCTCTCCATATATCTTCCTTTCTCTCTAAGCGATCTCTCCCTCTCTCTCTCTCACATTTTTTGTCTTCCCCCCTCTCTCTCTTCCCTCTCTTCCCCAAACTTCTTGTCTCCTTATTCCCCCCTCTCTCTACCCCATCGTCCCCCCCCT
>ML785638.1:381611-396537 GCA_009831015.1 Picea engelmannii | reverse complement strand
CCCCCTCCCTCTCCATTTCTCTCCCTACCTCCCAACCTCTCTCTCCCTCTCTCGTTCACTCTCCCTCTACCTCCCTCTATCATATCCTCTCTTTCTGTCTAAATTTCTCACTTATAACTAAATTTATATCACCCACTCTACCCCTTGCTCCCTCTCTCCCTCTTTCCCTTTGTCTCTACCCACCTATTCCCCCATATTTTTCTTTACATATATCTCTCTCCCTTCCTCTCTTTCTCTCTCTCCCCTTGCCTACCTCACCCCCAGTGCCACACTCTCTCTCCCTCCTTTTTTTCCTTCCTTCCATCTTTTTTTCTCTCTCACACACACTCTGCCTCTACCTCCCCTCCCCTTCCTTCTCTCGCCCTTCCAATTTCTCCCCCATTCTCTGTTTACCTCTCTCTAACTCCCTGTATCCTCCCATCTCTCTCTCTCTCTCTCTCTCTCTCTCTCTCTCTCTCACTTGTAGCTTGATCTATTCCCCCCACTTGTCACCTCTCTCCCTTTTTCCTTGTTTCCCTCTCTCTCTATCCCTTACTCTCCCCCCATATTTATGTTTACCTATTTCTCCCTCCCTCCCTATCTCTCTCTCTACATCGTCCCTCTCTCTCTCCATCTCACTTTGCACCTCTCACTCTCTCTCCCCCCCTCTCTCCTTCTCTCCCTCTCTCCCTCCCCCTCTCTCTCCTACATTTACCCTTGTCTCACCCTCACTCTCTCTTTCTGTCTCCCTCTTTTTGTCCCTCCCTCTCTCACTCACTCACTCACTTAGTCACTCTCTCCCCCACTCTCTCTCTTTACATCTCTATCTCTCTCTGATCCAAAAAATGAAGGAATAATTAACAAATTGACATTAATTACATACTCATGAATGATTGAAGAGTTCATCCATTAATAACCATGCTACAAATAAGATAAGTGAACAACAATAATAATGAGACAAAGACAACAAGAACTTGATAACAGAGTTCACCAATATGTTTCTACGTCTTCGGGCCTGCTTCCAAGTGGAGGACCTCTTTATTGATCTTCAAATGATAAAGTTATATTTACAATGGCTCCTTCCTATTAAAAACAGGCTTCTTATTTGTTGTACAATACCTCCTTATGAAAATGTACACATGCCTCTACAAACTCCTCTCAAAACATGACAAAATGCCCCTCAAAACATGAGAAATAGGCCAAAAACTCTAACTCTTCTTCACATTCCCTGCATACAAAGTACCCTCTCAAGCTCAATAAGACCGGTTTATATAGTTTTTAGGATCATATGGGGAAGCCCAACTTCCCACAAAGATCTGGCCTCTTTTTTGGATCAAATCCCCCTTCAAATGGCCAAGAAATCTCCAGAAACGCCCAATTTGGGCCAAACTATAAGCAAAAAGACCCACCTATGCATAAAAAATGAAAAATAGCCCAAAGGGGTTGGGCACACGCACAAAAATAGGGTAATATGGAAGAAAGGTGGACAAATGTCAACCCAAAGGGCTACGCGTTGGCCCCTATCCTGAACAAACTGGTCACATGGTGAAAATACATAGGACCACACCCACATAACACACCTAGACCATGGTTCTAGCTCCAGAGTATATGGAGAGAAAGTGCTAATCCATGCCCCCTTGTTGTAGTGTAGCCCGACTATAGTGTAGTGATCCCTCAAGACTATGGTCATATAAAGCAATTAAATCTGTGGGCTGGGGTTTAGCCCCAACTCCCTTCCTCTTTCAATACACATTACATGCACTTTATATAATATAAAGTGGGTTATATAACACAAGTCCTAATTTGGCGCATTGTTTATTGGACCTATCCCCAAGTCATCCATCCACAAACAAGTCATGGGTTTGAATCCCATGAGCTCCAAAACATTTTACCATCCATCAAATGATAGGGTGCCACATGGAAGCCCACATCTGGGCCATGTGGCACCTCTTCATTTTCCTGAAAAATGTCACTTGTCAACATCTGAATGGGTTTTTCATCTGCCTAGTCAACCTGTTGTTGTGCTTCCACATGTCTCGATGCTACGTCAACATTATGACATCATCATGATGTCATGCTGACATCATCATTGACTTTTTTCCCATTGACCTGTTGACTTTTTACGTGTTTGGGAAAACGATCAGAGTGTGATAAATCTCGCATACAACATCCATTTGAGAAAGTAAATAAATGGTCAGAATCAACACGATGAGACGGTCGCAATGGAATTGGTTTCATTCAATTCCGAGAACTTTCATTTTTGAGTATTTTCTGGACTTGGGGAGCCTCCTAGATCATTCCTCCCCACTTGGAAGATTTTGGACCACCAAAATTCTGGTATCTGTTGGTAAATAAGTGAGGATATTTTGTCCTCACCTTTCCAGTCTCCATCCACTTTTCCTGACTTGTATTTGTTCCCTTCAATCCCACTCAAAGATACTCCACATCACCCCTGCGAGAAGTACAGACTCTTTTGTCCAAAATGGTGTCTTCATGCAACTCGTTCATAAATTTAGGAGAAAAATATTCTATGGTAGGAATATGAACATTATCTCCTTGCTCCTCGATCTTAGGAGGCTCATAAAATCACAATTTTTCCACATTTACAACTGAATAAATTTGCATATATGGAGGCAATTCTAACCGGAAAGCATTTGTACCAATCTTGTCTAAAATTTTGAAAGGAACATAATGAATGGGTTTAATATTTTTACCTTCTCCTTGCATCCTTTCTTTGTTGATGTATAACCAGACTAGATATCCTTCTTTGAACTGATGATCAAATTGATGCATATCATGCCTCACCTTGTACTTGTCTTGGCTTTTCTCCAACTTTTCTTGTACCGCCTGATGAATCAACTCGATCTGTTCAATGAAATTTGTAGCCCTATCCACATCATTCTGTCCCTCTACTGAAATGTCTTTCCCAAAGAAAAAATCCAAAGGAGACTTTGGCAATTACCCAAAACATGCTTCAAACGAAGATCTCTGAGCAGAAGAATGCTTGGCTCGATTATACGCATGATGTACATAACAAAAATGTTCATCCCAAAGCTTAGGATGTTTGTTGCAATATGCCCGAAGTAGATGAACTACTGTCCTATTCACCACCTCTGTCTACCCATCCATCTGTGGATGAAATGATGTTCTCTTCATTAACCTGGTGTCCATAAGTTCACACAAGATTGACCAAAATTTCCCTAGAAACATAGAGTCTCGATCGGATACAATAGAAGTAGGTAACCCAAAATGAACCCATACATTTTCAAAGAACATTTGAGCTATTTGTTTAGTTGTGACTTTCTTTTTACAAGGAATTAAGACACACATCTTTCTGAACCTATCCAAAACTACATACACGTAATCATGACCTTTTCTAGACATAGCCAATCCCCCCACAAAATCCATAGATACACTTTCTCATGGTCTAGAAGGAATAAGATGTGGAGTGTACAATCCTAGCTTTTTGTTAGTTGGTTTGCTTATTGCACACATAGTACATCCCTTTACATACTTAGACACATTTTCATGCATTCGAGGCCAATAACAAAATCTTTGTAACTGAGCAACTGTTTTGTCTACACCAAATTTTCCTTCTATAAGAGAAGTATGTGCCTCCCTGATGACATGGACTCTTTCACTTTCTGGAATACACGATTTTCCCAAATGATACAAAATTTTGTCTTTAATATGATAATTCAATTCTTCTGCTCTTTTACCATGACTTGAAGTTGCATAGACTTACTTAAAACCTTTGTCCTCAGCATATTGTTCAATGTAACTTTCATGAGTAGTTGAATTGTGCTTAAGGATTCTAGCAATTGTACTAGGAGGCCTAGATAGCATATCAACAACTTTATTATGAATGCTCTTTTTATATCTGATGAACAAATGAAATTGCTGTAAAAATCCCATCCATCTAAAATGTCTTGATTGTTGTAGCTTAGTTTGTGATTGTAGATATTGTAATGGTTGATGATCAATATGTATTATTGTTTATTTTCCCATTAAGTAATGTTTCTACTTTTTAACACTTTGTACTAGAGCATACAATTCTTTATCATAGGTTGGATAGTTAATTACTACTATAGTGAAGGTCTCAGCATGATAGCATATGGGTTTTATATGCTGCATCAACACTGCCCCCATGGCATAGTCACTTGCATTGGTTTCAATTTTGAAATAATTTTGGAGATCTGGAAATGCCATAATAGGAGTTGTACTAATCTTTACTTTCAAAGTATAGAAAGCCTTCTATTGGCTTCCTCCCCACTAGAATCCTCTTTTCACACTTGTCAATGCATGTAAAGGTGATCAAATCAGAGAGAAGTTTGCAATAAACTTCCTCCAATATTATGTTTCCCCCATGAAGCTTATTACTTCAGTTACATTAGTAGACTTTGGCCAATTTACGATAACCTCAACTTTAGAGGGATCAATCTTAAGCTCTCCACCCCCTACAATGTAACCCAAATATACAAGTGGTGTTTTTCCAAATTCACATTTTGACAACTTTACAAAACGTTTCTCTCTTTGCAACACTGAAAATATCTGTCTAACATGATGGACATGCTCTTCCCTGGTCCTACTGAAAATAATAATATCATCTAAGTAGACTATTACAAACTCATCAATGAATGGCCTGAATACATCATTCATAACCTGCATAAAAGTTGCAGGTGTGTTAGTAAGCCCAAATGGCATCACTAACCATTCAAACAATCCTTGTTTTGTTTTAAATTTTTTTTTCCATATAACTTGTTCAACAACCCCAATCTGATGGTAACCACTTCTTAAGTATAACTTAGTAAAATAAACCGCATGTTTCAATTGATCTAATAAATCATCAATGCGAGGCAAAGTGTAACATTTTTTTACCGTGATTTTTTTTCAAGGCTTGAAAATCCATGCACATGCGCCATATGCCATCTTTATTTGGCACCAGGATGATAGGTGACCCACATGGAGAAGCACTTGGTCTGATGACCCCCTGTTCAACCAACTCTTGTACCTGTTTCTTTATCTCTACATTTTCCAACACTGATAACGTGTACATTCCAATGTTAGGAAGAGGAACATCCTACTGCAACTGTATCTCATGTTCAAATTGTCTCTTTGAAGATAATCCTTTCAAGACTTGAAATAACTCATCATAGTCAGAAACAATTCTTACTAAATCATCTTTCAACTTTGTATCACAATATTTGAAAGTATCAATTATGACAATGTCCTTAGCTTTTACAACCATTAATAGATATCTCTTATTGACATTTACAATCCTCTTCATTTGTTGTGAGTTGATTAGTGATAGATTCAATTTCTTCTAATGATCCCTTACAATATATTCTTTTCCATACGTAGTTAATTGATATTTATTGTCTTCATCATAGAATATTTCCTTTCTGTCATACAAATATGGACTCCCAAGTACAATACCAAATATATCTAGTGGAACCACATCCAAATCAACCTCATCTATAAACTGTGAATTGATAGCAAACTTTAGGACACATTGTCTATTCACTTGTAATTGATTATCATTATGAATCCATCCTAAAGGATATGGTTTCTTACGAGGTTTAGTGATTAATCCCAATTTTTTAACAATTCTCTCTGATATCAAATTTACTTGTGAGCCACTGTCAAATAGAGTATCAATTTTTGTATGTTTGGAAATTACCCTTATATGAAAAAGTTTTGTTTGTTTTACCTCATCAACTTCATTATCATCTTTTAAAGACTGAATTGAAGAACTTGTACTAGCTTCAGAATTTTTACCTTTGATTCCCATGACTGTGACCTTTGTCTCATCTCCCAAATCTGATCCCAAATCTATTTGAGTTGTTGCAGTCATCTTTGGTTTTCCTTTATTCCCGAACTTTGTTGGTTTCAACTCTGGGTGAAGGATCCAACAAGGATCCTCACTATGGAATTCTTTCTTACAATGAGTGCATGTAGGTTTTTCCTTCTTGACTGTATTAGTTTTCTTCCCTTTGAACTTCTCTTTACCCTTGCCTTTGAATTTTCCTTCAGTAGGTTTAAATGGTTTTACAAAATCAAAATTTACATTCTTTCCTCTAGATCCAAGATGAGTCTCTTGCACACACACCTCATCTAAACTAGTTGGATTAAACATAAGAATGGTATGTTGCAAATAACTATGCAAAACACCTATATACTTAAGCAATGTCTCTTGAGTATCCAATGGTATTCCCAACAATAAAGCTCTTTTTCGAAACTCCTGTGTATAACTTTGAACAATTTGTCCCTTTAATTGTCTAAAGTTCTGCCATGACATAATAACTTGTTGCATGTAAGCTAGAGGATAAAATTTATTTTGTAAAGAGGATGTAAAATCAAGCCATGAAGAGACAGTCTTACCAAAATTTTTAAGATCCTGTTTTTTCCTGCTTTCCCACCACACAAGGGAGGTTCCTCCCATGTTGAGACTAGAAAGTTGGATCATAGTCTCCTCATCTATGATTTTTTGTTTCCTGCAATACAATTCAATTTGTCTTATCCAATTATCTAAGTTTTTCGCATTTAGTTCTCCATCATGCAAAGGAAACTCAAAATTAACATCAAGTTTTAACAAAGGCATATTAGACTTATGCTTATGTGTTTGTTTTTGTATGGTAGATGTTGTAGAATGAGAAGTAGAATTTGAAGTAGAACTTGAATAAGAAGGAAAAGATGGTGGTGAAGGTGGTGTAGGAGGAGGCTTTGAATATTCTCATTTCCCTTCATTTTTTCCCTTCATTAAAATTTCTCCCCAAACTGGTTTCTTTCTCTCCAAGAAATCATCATATAACACTTTGACCATTTCTGACATGGAGAAAAATGCATCTTCGAGCTTCTTGGTTTGTGGAGAAGTTTCTCATTGTGAAGCCATTCTTTTCTTCCTCAAAACTCGTTCTATCTCATAAATGAATTCAGCCAATGATCCTTCTCCTCTTGAAGATTTGGATCTTGCGAGCATCCAATCCCACACTTGTTAAACCTTCCAAAACAACCAAAATCTCTGATACCAAAATACTTGATCCAAAAATGGAAGGAATAAATAACAAATTGACATTAACTGGATACTCATGAATGATTAAAGATTTCATCCATTAATAACTATGTTGCAAATAATTGAAGTGAACAAAAATAAGAATGAGACAAATACAACAATAAATTGATAATGGAGTTCACCAATATGTGGCTACGTCTCTGGGCCCGCTTCCAAGTGGAGGACCTCTTTATCAATCTTAAAATGTTCAAGTTCTCTTTACAATGACTCCTTGTTGTTACAAACAAGATTCTTATCTACTGTACAAGACCTCCTTGTGAATATGCACACATCCCTCTACAAACTCATCTCAAAACATAAAAAAATTCCCCTCAAAACATGAGAAATGGGCCAAAAACTCCAACTCTTCTTCACATTCCCTGCATACAAAGCACCCTCTCAAGCTCAATAAGCTTGGTTTATATATTTTTTAGGATCATATGGGGAATCCCAACTTCCCACAAATATTTGGCCTCTTTTTGGGATCAAATCCCCCTCCAAATGGCCAAGAAATCTCCAAACACACCCAATCTGGGCCAAACTATAGGCAAAAAGACTCACCTGTGCATAAAAAATCAAAAAATAGCCCAAAGGGGTTGGGAGCTCGTGCAAACATAGGGTCATATGGCAGTAAGGTGGCCAAACAACAACCCAAAGGGCTACGCGCTAACCCCTATTCTGAACAAACTGGTCACATGGTGCAAATACATAGGATCACACCCACATAACACACCTAGACCATGGTTCTAGCTCTGAAGTATATGGTGGGAAAGTACTAATTTGTGCCCCCTTGCTGTAGTGTATACTGGCGATAGTGTAGCACTCCCTCAAGACTATGGTCATATAAAACAATTAAATCCACCTTCAATACACATTACATGCACTTTATATAATATAAAGTGGGTTATATAACACAAGTCCTAATGTGGAGCATTGGTTATTGGACATGTCCCTAAGTCATTCCTCCACCAACAAGTCATCGGTTCGAATCCCATGAGATCCAAAACATTTTACCAACCATCAAATGATAGGGTGCCACATGGCAGTCGACGTCTGGGCCATTTGGCACCTCTTCATTTGCCCAAAAAATGCCACTTGTCAACATCTGAATGGGTTTGTCATCTGCCTAGTCAACCTGCTACTGTGCTTCCATGTGTCTCAATGCTACATCAACATTATGGCATCATCTTGATGTCATGCTAACATCCTCATTGACTTTTTTTTCGTTGACCTGTTGACTTTTTACCTATTTGGGAAAACAATCAAAGTGTGATAACTCTATCATACAACATCCGTTTGAGAAAGTAAATAAATGGCCAGAATAAGAATGACGATATAGTCAAAATGGAATTAGTTTCATTCAATTCCGAGAACTTTCATTTTTGAGAATTTTCTAGACCTGGGGAGCCTCCTGGATCATTCCTCCCCACTTGGAAGATTTTGGACCAAAACAAGTCTGGTATCAGTTGGTAAATAAGTGAGGATATTTTTTCCTCACCTTTTCGGTCTCCATCCACTTGGATTGACTTGGATTTGTGCCCTTCAATCCCACTCGAAGATACTCCACATCGCCCCTGCGAGAAGTACAAACTCTTTTGTCCAAAATGGTGTCTTCCTGCAACTTGTTCATAAATTAAGGAGAAAAATATTATATGGTAGGAATATGAACATTATCTCCTTGATCTTTGATCATAGGAGTCTCATACAATCACATTTTTTCCACATTTACAACTGAATAAATTTGCATATATAGAGGCAATTCTAACCAGAAAGCATTAGTACCAATCTTGTCTAAAATTTTGAAAGGACCATAACAAATGGGTTTAATATTTTTACCTTCTCATTGCATTCTTTCTTTGCTGATGTATAACTAGATTAGATATCATGCTTTGAACTGATGATCAACTTGATGCATAGCATGCCTCACCTTGTACTTGGCTTGGCTTTTCTCCAACTGTTCTTGTACCACCTGATGAATCAACTGGATCTGTTCAATGAACTTTGTAGCCCTATCCACATCATTGTGTCCCTCTGCTGCAATGTCTTTCCCAAAGATAAAATCCAAAGGAGACTTTGGCAAGTACCCCAAACATGTTTCAAACAGAGATCTTTGAGTAGAAGAATGCTTGGCTCGATTATACGCATGATGTACATAACACAAATGTTCATCCCAAAGCTTAGGATGTTTGTTGCAATATGACCGAAGTAGATGAACTACTGTCCTATTCACCACCTCCGTCTTCCCATCCGTCTGTGGATGAAATGAAGTGCTCTTCTTTAACCTGGTGTCCATAAGTTCACACAAGCTTGACGAAAATTTGCCCATAAACCTGGAGTCTTGATCGAATACAATAGAAGTAGGTAACCCAAAATGAACCCATACATTTTCAAAGAACATTTGAGTTGTTTATTCAGCTATGACTTTCTTTTTACAAGGAATTAAGACACACATCTTGTGAACCTATCCACAACTACATACACGTAATCATGACCTTTTCTAGACATAGGCAATCTCCCCACAAAATCCATAGATACACTTTCCCATGGTCTAGAAGGAATAGGAAGTGGAGTGTACAATCCTAGCTTTATGTTACTTGGTTTGCTTATTGCACACATAGTACATCCCTTTACATACTTAGACACATTTTCATGCATTTGAGGCCAATAAATTTTTTTTTTGTAGCTTAGCAACTGTTTTTTCTACACCAAAATGTCATGCTATAAGAGAAGTATGTGCCTCCCTGATGACATGGACTATTTCACTTTCTAGAATACATAATTTTCCCAAATGATACAAAATTTTTCCTTTAATATGATAATTCAATTCTTCTTCTCTTTTACCATGACTTAAAGTTGCATAAACTTCCTTAAAATCTTTGTCCTCGGCATATTGTTCAATGTTACTTTCATGAGTAATTGAATTGTGCTTAAGGATTGTAGCAATTGTACTGGGAGGCCTAGATAACATATCAACAACTTTATTATGAATGAACTTTTTATATCTGATGACCAAATGAAATTTCTATAAAAACCCCATCCATCTAAAATGCCTTGATTGTCGTAGCTTAGTTTTTGATTGTAGATATTGTAATGGTTGATGATCAGTGCGTATTATTGTTTCTTTTCCCATTAAGTAATGTTTCCACTTTTTAACACTTTGTACTAGAGCATACAATTCTTTATCATAGGTTGGATAGTTAATTACTACTGTAGTGAAGGTCTCATAATGATAGCATATGGGTTTTCTGTGCTGCATCAACACTTCCCCCTTGGCATAGTCACTTGCACCGGTTTCAATTTCGAAATACTATTGGAGATCTAGCAATTCTAGAACAAGAGTCATACTAATCTTTACTTTCAAAGTATCAAAAGCCTTCTGTTGGCTTCCTCCCCTTTGGAATCCTCTTTTCACACTTCTCAATGCATGTAATGATGTTGCAATCAGAGAGAAGTTTGCAATAAACTTCCTCCAATATTGTGTTGCCCCTATGAAGCTTCTTACTTCAATTACATTTGTAGGCTTTGGACAATTTACAATAACCTGAACTTTAGAGGGATCAATCTTAAGCTCTTCGCCCCCTACAATGTAACCCAAATATATAAGAGATGTTTTTCCAAATTCACATTTTGACAACTTTACAAAAAGTTTCTCTCTTTGCAACACTGAAAGTATCTGCCTAACATGTTGGAAATTCTCTTCCCTGGTCCTACTGAAAATATGAATATCCTCTAAGTAGAATATTACAAACTCATCAATGAATGGACTGAATACATCCTTCATAACCCGCATAAAAGTAGCAGGTACGTTAGTAAGCCCAAATGGCATCACTAACCATTCAAACAATCCTTGGTTTGTTTTAAAAGCAATTTTCCATATATCTTGTTCAACAACTCTGATCTTATGGTAACCACTTATTAAGTCTAACTTAGTAAAATAAACCACATGTTTCAATTGATCTATTAAATCATCAATGCGAGGCAAAGGGTAACAATTTTTTATCGTGATTTTGTTCAAGGATCGAAAATCCATACACATGCACCATGTGGCATATTTATTTGGCACCAGGATGATAGGTGACCCACATGGAGAAGCACTTGGTCTAATGACCCCCTGTTCAACCAACTCTTGTACTTGTTTATTTATCTCTACATTTTCCAACACTGATAACATGTACATTCCAATGTTAGGAAGAGGAACATCCTGCTGCAACGGTATCTCATGTTCAACTTGTCTCTTTGAAGGTAATCCTTTCAGGACTTGAAATAACTCATCATAGTCAGAAACAATTCTAACTAAATCATCTTTCAACTTTGTATCACAATCTTTGAAAGTATCAATTCCGGCAATGTCTTTAGCTTTTATAACCATTAATAGATATCTCTTACTGACATTTACAATCCTCTTCATTTGTCTTGAGTTGATTAGTGATAGATTCAATTTCTTCTGATGAACCCTTACAATATATTATTTTCCATCTTTAGTTAATTGATACTTATTGTCTTCATGATAGAATGTTGCCTTTCTATAATACAAATATGGACTCCCAAGTACAATACCACATATATCTAGTGGAACCACATCCAAATCAACCTCATCTATAAACTACAAATTGACAACAAATTTTAGGACACATTGTCTATTCACTTGTAATTGATTATCATTATGAATCCATCCTAAAGGATATGGTTTATTATGAGGTTTAGTCATTAATCCCAACTTTTTAACAATTGTCTTTGATATGAAATTTACTTGTGAGCTACTATCAAATAGAGTATCAATTTTTGTATGTTTGGAAATTACAATTATATGAAAAAGTTTTGTTCGTTTGACCTCATCAACTTCATTATCAAATTTTAAAGACTGAATTGAAGAACTTGTACTAGATTTAGAATTTTTACCTTTGATTCCCGTCACTGTGACCTTTGTCTCATCTCCCAAATTTGACCCCAAATCTATTTGAGTTGTTGCAGTCGTCTTTAGTTTTTCTTTATTCCCGAATTTTGTTGGTTTCAACTCCGGGTGAAGGATCCAAACAAGGATCCTCACTATGGCCTTATTTATTACAATGAGTGCATGTAGGTTTTTCCTTCTTGACTGTATTAGTTTTCTTCCCTTTCAACTTCTCTTTACCCTTGCCTTTGAATTTTCCTTCAATAGGTTTAAATGGTTTTACAAAATCAAAATTTACATTCTTGCCTCTAGATTCAAGATAAGCCGCTTGCACACACACACCTCATCTAAACTAGTTGGATTAAGCATAAGAATGGTATGTCGCAAATAAATATGAAAACCACTTATATACTTAAGTAATGTCTCTTGAGTATCCAATGGTATTCCCAACAATAAAGCTCTTTTTCGAAAATCCTGTGTATAACTTTGAATAGTTTGTCGCTTTAACTGTCTAAAGTTTTGCCATGACATAATAGATTATTGCATGTAAGCTAGAGGATAAAATTTCTTTCGTAAAGCGGATGTAAAATCAATCCATGAAGAGAGAGTCTTACCAAACTTTTTAAGATCATGTTTTGTCCTACTTTCCCACCACACAAGGGTGGTTCCTCCCATATTGAGACTAGTAAGTTGGATCATAGTCTCCTCATGTATGATTTTATGTATCCTGCAATACACTTCAATTTGTCTTATCCAATTATCTAACTTTTCTGCATTTAGTTATCCATCTTACAAAGAGAACTCAAAATTAACATCAAGTTTTAACAAAGGTGTATTAAACTTATTCTTATGTGTTTGTTTTTCTATGGTAGATGTTGTAGAATCAGAACTAGAATTTGAAGTATAACTTGAAGAAGAAGGAGAAGATGGTGGTGAAGGTGTTGTAGGAGGAGGATTTGAAGATTCTCTTTTCCCTTCATTAAAATTTCTCCCAAAACTGGCTTCTTTCTCTCCAATAAATCATCATATAACACTTTGACCATTTTTGACATCGAGAAAAATGCATCTTCGAGCTTCTTGGTTCGTGGAGAAGTTTCTCTTTCTGAAGCCATTATTTCTTCCTCAAAACTCATTCCATCTCATAAATGAATTCAGCCAATGATTCTTCTCCTCTCGGATATTTGGATCTTGTGAGCATCCAATTTGGCACTTGTTAAACCTTCCAAAACAACCAAAAGCTCTGATACCAAAATACTTGGTCCAAAAATGGAAGGAATAAATAACAAATTGACATTAATTAGATACTCATGAATGATTAAAGAGTTCAGCCATTAATAACCATGCTGCAAATAAGAGAAGTGAACAACAATAAGAATGAGACAAAGACAACAAGAACTTGATAACGGAGTTTTCCAATATGTGGCTATGCCTCCAGGATCACTTCCAAGTGGAGGACCTATTTATTGATCTTCAAATGCTCAAGTTCTATTTACAATGAATCCTTGATATTACAAATAGGCTTATGATATTCTATACAAGACCTCCTTGTGAAGATGCACACATCCCTCTACAAACTCCTCTCAAAACATGACAAAATGCCCCTCAAAACATGAGAAATGGGCCAAAAAATCCAACTCTTCTTCACATTCCCTGCATACAAAGTACACTATCAAACTCAATGAGCTTGGTTTATATAGTTTTTAGGATCATATGTGGAAGCCCAACTTCCCACAAAGATCTAGGATCTTTTTGGGATTAGATCCCCCTCCAAATGGCCAAGAAATCTCCAAAAACGCCCAATCTAGGCCAAACTATAGGAAAAAAGACCCACCTGTGCATAAAAAATCAAAAATATCCCAAAGGTGTTGGGCACATGCGAAAACATAGGGTCATATGGCAGTAAGGTGGCTAAGCACCAACCCAAAGGGCTTGGCACTGGCCCCTATTCCGAACAATCTGGTCACATGGTGCAAATACATAGGACCGTGCCCACATAACATGCCTAGACCATGGTTCTAGCTCCAAAGTATATGGTGGGCAAGTGCTAATCTGTGTCCCCTTGTTGTAGTGTATCCCAATGGTAGTGTAGCACTCCCTCAAGATTGTGGTCATATAAAACAATTAAATCCACCTTCAATACACATTACATGCACTTTATATAATATAAAGTGGGTTATATAACACAAGTCCTAATGTGGCACGTTGGTTATTGGACCTGTCCCTAAGTCATTCATCCACCAAAAAGTCATGGGATCGAATCCCATGAGATCCAAAACATTTTACCAACCATCAAATGATAGTGTGCCATGTGGCAACCCACGTCTGAGGCACGTGGAACCTCTTCATTTGCCCGAAAAATGCCACTTGTCAACATCTGAATGGGTCTGTCATTTTCCCAGTCAACTTGCTGCCATGTGTCTCAATGCTACATCAAAATTATGATGTCATCATGATGTCATGCTGACGTCAGCATTGAATTTTTTCTTGTTGATCTGTTGATTGTTTACATGTTTGGAAAAACGATTAGAATGAGATAAATCTTGCATACAACATCTGTTTGAGAAAGTAAATATATGGTCGGAATGAGCGCAACGATTCGATCGCAATGGAATTGGTTTCATTCAATTCCAAGAAATTTCATTTTTGAGCATTTTTTAGACCTAGGGAGCCTCCTGGATCACTCTCTATACTCCCTCTCTCTTTTGCTCTATTTTCCTCTCTCTCTCTCTCTCTCTCCACCCCCTTTCTCTTTCACACTACCCCTATCTTTCTTCCCTCTCCCTCTTTGTATTTCCCATACCCCACTCCCTCTCCCTATCCCTCTCTCTCATTCTCTCCCTCTCTCTCTCTCTAACCTTCTCTCTCTCTACCACTCTTTCCCCCATCTCTATCCCTACATATATTTATCTCTCTCATCCCCTCTGCCCCTCTCTCCCTTCCTCCTTATATACTTCCCTTTCTCTCCCCCCCTCTCTCTCCCACCTCCCTCTCTCTTTCTCTAACTA
>ML785638.1:277495-367593 GCA_009831015.1 Picea engelmannii | reverse complement strand
AAGACCATCAGTCACACATAAAGTACACACAGAGACAGATTTTCACGAGGAAACCCATAAAGGGAGAAAACCTCTTCTTCTTCGAAATGATAGGCAGTCTTTTTCAGTTCTGTACATCATTTACAATTGAGCACCAACTCAATCTGAGGCTGCTACCTCTG
The DNA here is from genome assembly GCA_009831015.1 of Picea engelmannii. Lineage (NCBI taxonomy): Eukaryota > Viridiplantae > Streptophyta > Pinopsida > Pinales > Pinaceae > Picea > Picea engelmannii. Next base: position 367,432 of record ML785638.1, on the reverse strand, counting down.
TTTTACAAGCTGCAACTTGTTTGAGAGCTCCAAATCTCTGGTTTCTCTAGCACCCACTAAAAGGAAGCACCAACTAGATGGAAGCACCAACTTTCTGAATGTTCCAGCACCAACTGGATGGAAGCACCAACTTCCAATTACACAGGCTCCAACCTGTATAACAGAGAACACTTGTTCTCCCTAGAACCACCCTACCACCCTTGTTTCTATGGCTACAACTAGATGGAAGCTACAACTTCCTGTGTTCAAGCTCCCACTTGAACCTCTGAGGACAACAGTCCTCCCAAGCACCTCCCAACCACCCTTAAAATATCAAATAATGAATACATAGACAACTACACAGATAAATCAATTCTTACCAATCTTTCTCTCTATTTGATCTTCAACAAACTGTTCTGTTATTCTCCTCTTCTTCTGTATGTTTAGCAGGTCAGCTCTGCATCAACTTTTTCATTCATTCTGCTCTGGTTCTACTATGTCTGGCATTCTACTCTACTTCTTCTTTGTTTTTCATTCTGCTCTGCTTCTGCTCAGCGTTTCATCTCCCTCTACACATTTGCTCAATTTCATGCTATGCCTCCACTCCTTTTCTTTTTCTTACTGTTTGTTCATTTTCACTTCAGAACAGCCAACCGGACACAGTCTGTTTCATCTTCTTTTATACACACAGGCACAATGTTTCAACTTCCCAACTCCTTGGGCAAAATGACGACAATTGTCCAGCCAACTGAAACGCCAACTGATCGACAACTAATTTGCAATCATGAGTCTGTTTTACTAACAGATTTGTAACTGAAAGAGTTAAATGTGTGTGGAAGAACAATAACCCTCCGATCAATTCAAGCTTTATCTGCACCGTTGGATAATCTTTATTCTTCTTGCCTTTTAAATCGAGTTTCAGCACTTTCATACGCTAGCCCTCCTGAGCTTAGCTCCCGATCAACGTGACCGTCACTCTGTGACCATAACCTTACCCCATTGGGGCTACGGGGTTTGTGATGCCTCAATGCATACACCTGCAAGATTCCCGATCGTCCAAATCCCGACGCTCCTTTCATACGCTAGCCCTCCTGAGCTTAGCTCCCGGTCAACATGACCGTCACTCCATGACCACAACCTTACCCCGTTAGGGATACGGGGTTTGTGATGCCTCAATGCATACATCCACGTGATTCCCGATCGTCCAAATCCCGACGCTTTATCCCCTTCCAGCTACACAATGGTCCATGTGACCTGCTATCACGTGACCGCCACCATACCTCTCGTCAGGGTTTCGGGGTTTACGATGTCAATGTGCATAGGCCCCTTTGACCTGCCACCTGTCAAGCATCTCCCGGTGGCACCCGATCGCTGCCACACGTCCTTCCAAATGGACGGTCCCGATTATGTCGGGATTTTGAGACTTTCAATGTCCTGATTCTCGATACTCCGATAGTGACTAGAATTAATGGTCCAGATCACTTCTAACTTTCATGACTGCGATTAAATCGCGAAATCGCATATCGTGATTTCGGGGTTCTTGATGTCAAGTGTTTTTGACATTTAAAAGTCCCAATCCACGATACTCTACTGACGTCACACGTGGATTGACACGTGTTACATACTACCATGTGTTACTCTGATTCGTGACTTACATGTGCCTGAAGTGTTGAATCTTCCTGACACCTGTCATTACCTGGTTGTGCCACGTGTCCCTATCTGATGTGGTCTGCTGTCGTGAGTTGGATCGACGGTCTAGATCATATCTTGATCTGACGGTTCAGGATCAGTCAGGATTTTTCATATCGGGAAATCAAGATTCCCGTTGCATTGTTTCTTTGACATTTCCAAAACGCGATCCTCAAAACTCCGACGCTCTCTTTACACTCTATCTCTCATGGCTAGGCTCCTGGCCCATATGACCGTTATCCCTATGACCACAACCAAACCTCCTTGCACTTTAAAGACCGTGCAGGTTCTCCTTGATATAACGGTGGTCGGGTCTTGCACTCAGATCTAACGCCTGAGATCTATCCTCCTCTTCAGCATGTGCTCTTCTAGTTTTTATTCAGATCTGACAGCTGATGGGATTTTTGAATGAGATCCAACGGGTGTGTATCTCTGTCTTCCTTCTCCTCTACGAACTCCTGCATCTTGAGCTTTGATGTGCGCGTTCTCCTCAACATTGTTCCTCCCGAGCTTTCACGTCTGAATCTCCATGGGATTTTATCCTTATTATCCTGCCATCTCCACTGTTGTACTTGCCATCAATGACAAGCTTACGCTGCCTGTTCACCGAATTTTCCAACGACCACATCCCCACAATGTTCCTTGAGATTGTATACTTTGTTCTAGGCTACCAACAAGTCACACTCCTACTCTAGTGCAACTCTTGTATGCTTAGAAATTTTTTAACAACTTTAACACTTAGTCATATATAAGAATACATCCACAAACATGAAAATCCAAGAGAAACACAACCAAACATACAAGAGAAACATATATATAGTGTGGGCGGTACAAACCATGCTTAACACCTAACTAATTCTTTGTTATTGCAGAACAATTATAACATGAGCACTATCAACTCGGTTTACAACTTGGTAGAGTTGAATGAATCACCTCATCTCACCAAGACACTCGTACATAGATTCGTCCCACCAAGAATATTTACTGCAACCATCTTTGCGACCACCTATGATGTACCTCAAACAAACCCTCAACTACAGACTTGTTGTCTCTTCATTTATACAGAATTCATAAACTTCAGTTCTACCTCATGCATGCCTCCATCAAACCTACATTTATGGATTGTTGGAACATGCAGTTCCATTATAATCCTCACCTTGTCAGACAAGCAGGTTGACCAAGTATTTGGGTCGACAACTAACTAAATTGGTGGATGACCATGTTCACTTAAGGATCTTTGATCCATGTTTTATGGATAGGTGCAACCTCCTTCACTCGAGTTTGTTGGTTTTGGTCCATGACTGAAACCCATTTATATATGATCATTGTGATCATTCTATCATCATCTCAGATCATCTTATCATATTGGGAGACATGATCTCTCTCTCATTGAGTGACTCGTGATTCAATGCTACAATTTCTTTCGACACCACCATTTCCTCTTGGATACGTTCTCCTCAGCGTTCAATCCTTGTTCCAACATGGTATTAGAGCTATTGGTTCTTTGTTCTTGGGATCATAGAGGAACACTCTGATGGAAGTGAGATAGTTGTGAAAACTCATTACTTGTTGTGGGTTAATGAACCACAGAACCCTCCTTTGTTCTGGGTTCTTCCTTCGAACAACTGATATTTGAAGGTTGGAATGATTTGGATTATTTCCCAAATAATTATTAGTGTAGGTTTCACCCCCCCCAACAGAACATTTATAACATGAGAACTATTGGCTTATTTTACAACTTGGCAGAGTCGAGTGACTTGCCTCACCTCACCAAGACACTCATACATAGATTCATCCCACAAAGAATATCTTCCACAAATATCTTCACAACCACCTATGATGCACCTCAGACATGCCCTTAACTACAGACTTGTTGTCTCTTTGTTTTTGTAGAATTCACAAACTTCGGTTCTACCTCACACATGACTCCAACAGAACTGCATTTCCAGAATTTTGGAATATGCAATTCAATCATAATCCTCACCTTGTTGAACAAATAGGTCGACCAATTATTTGGGTCAATGACCAACTAAATTGGTGGTTGACCATGTCCACTTAAGGATCTTCGATCCACATTTTATGGATAGGTGCAACTTTCTTCACCCGAGTTTTTTGGTTTTGGTCCATGAACGAAACTCGTTTATTTATGATCATTGAGATCAGTATATAATCATCTCAAATCATCTTATCATATCAGGAGATCTTCTCTTTCTCTCATTGAGTGACTCATGCTTCAATGTTACCGTGTCTTTCAAAACCACCACTACCTCTTGGATAAGTTCCCCTCTTCATTCAATCCATGTTCCAACATGGTATCATAACTATTGTCTCTTTGATATTGGGATCATATAGGAAGACTCTGATGGAAGTGAGATAGTCATGAAAACCCATTACTTGTTTTGGGTTACTGAACCACATAACCCTCCTTTATTATGGGTTCTTCCCTTGAATGACTGAGATTTGAAGGTTGGAATGACTTGGATTATTTCTCAAATAATTATTCACGTAGGTATCCCCCCACCCCTTTGTTGGTCATAAAGGAGGATTAACCTCTCCTTCTCTTATGCATTAACTTAGTTATCAACTTGTCTGAAGAGTATTTATTGGCACTAGACTTGATGAAACCATTGACCAAAAATCCATGCTACTGTGAAGGTCGTCCAACTATTCTCATTGACATTTGAAAAGTGGTTCATTTTGGAAGCATAGGGTCATATTGAGTTGGCTAGGGATAGACCCAACTTACATTTTACATAGTCAAAATCCCTTGATTAGTATTCACTATCTAGGTTTGACTCAACCATGAGATTGTTCGACCTAATTGGTATATGCATTCACCGTCGAAGCCGAAAAGAGATCTGACCTACATCTAAACGAGTTTGACTTGTCATGCAAGGTTTCTTGGCACACAGTGGCTAGACCCAGGGTTGATCATTATTAAACCAACAAAACCCTTAGACACTGGCCCTTTTGACATCACCTATAACCAAGTGAAGTCTCACTCGATGAATCTAGAGGGGATGTAGTAACCAAGGTTCTACATTGATGAGGGGAAGTGAGGCATTCAACATAACCATACTATGTATTATACATTCATCTACTATGTGTGCATTTTATGTTAGTTAACCTTTAGTTATCCTTCAATATACCATGTGTGCGACATTACTCCACGTAACATTAATTCATTCATCATTAACTTAAGTGTGCATAATCGTAACAACATACATCCATTACATATTAAACATTTATCATCATTTTGCAGTAACAATAAACATCATATGCATCATAAACATAATAAAAAAAAACAACACATCACGACACACGGTTTTAACATGGTTCACCCCAAAATGGGCTACGTTCACAACGATTGGATTCTTATTTTATTCATTCATAATCTCCTTATAGTTGTGTGTTGTTATTGAAATAATATGTATCAATTAACATTACCTAAACATTCCTTAGTGGTTCTACTGTAGTAGGAGCCTAACTCCCAAAAACCTTAGTCATAGTTCAAAACACTCTCACTCCAAAAATCATCACCAAAACTCCACTAAAGTTTTCTTACTGTACCCAAAAATCCATTACAATTTATAGCTTTAAAATGGGCTAATATCATTATAATGTGAAGAAAATTTCCCCAAAATCATAACTAATTTCCTCCTTTTATGTGTTGACTCCCGAACATGTTCCAACTGCTTTGCACATGCACTCCTCCCTAGAAAAAATGTCATGCAATCCATTCCTGCATGATTCCAAAGACTCATCAAAATAACCTACTCCAACAAGACCCCAACACTAACCTGTGGCTCATCCTAAGCCACTTCAGGTCTACTTCCAGGTTGACAAAAACTTTTGTAGTGTATTGTTGGTTGTTGCAACTTTTTCCTTGAATTGTGCTTCCTGCTATACAATTTCCTCGATCATTTCTGTAGTTAAGTGAGTCTTTAATGTTTTAGATATTTCCTGCACTACCTATTTGACCATGTCTTGAGTATCCGCTAACTCCATTTTTACCTTATAGACTTCTTTTTGCAATACCTCAATCTTTTGGATGCGACCCTATTGCTCCACCCTTAGCTGATTTATTTCTGAATATAGTTTCTTGTTTTCGATCATTATTGTTACAACCTCTACTGGTGGTAATGTACTCATTACTTATTTAAAGTTTTTCACCTTATCCTACGCAACATATATCTTTTGGCCAGTCTCTTGCATCTCCACATCTTTAGTCATTTGCATCCAAACACTTGTACTTTCTACATACAACTTAGTGCATTCTATGTCCATACTCTTGATGTTCTCTATGCTTGTGCTGACCATCTTTTCATGTTTCTGCCATTCCTATGGGGGATTTATTGGTATATGTCGTGCCTCTAAGTTGGTGATATTTTTTTAGAATTCTTGAATGGATTCGATGAACTTTGTCACCTATTCTTCCAATGGGGTGTCTTCTTCCCTTATCACTTCTAGAATAATGTTGTAGACCCCCTTGACCACTTGTTTGACTCACTCTGCCTTTTGTGATGCCTCGTCCTGTTACTTATTGAGTTGTTTGTATTCTTCTTACATTAATTTCTTATTTGTGACATTCATGGTTAGCTCCAACGAGGTTGATATTGTGCGCACCTGAATTTCCTCTTTCACGCACGATTGTAAATCCTACAAAATTTATGTACGCAACTGAGAGATGACTAAGTCAATATGAATTAGTGTCTTTTCTTTCTCCTTCAACTCTGTTGTGAGGAAATCTAAGGCTCCCATCACTATATTCATTATAGGTCTTTCTCTAGATATAATAGAGGTCATCGGTTGAACCTCAATTGTTCGTGTTGTATTCTCTACTTGCACTTGGTGACCTGTTTGTAGTGTTGCAAGTTGTGTGGTCTCCAAAAATTGTTAGAATGCAGTAATCGGTGCTTGCATATCCAAATTCCTTTCCTATTGTTATCTTTCCATGGGTTCAAAATCCTTATATGTTTCTTCTTTAACTCAGTCTGCAATCTTATCCAATTCATCCTTTGTCAGGGCTTGAATGGTTGGTTCCCTCACAACTTTCCTTTTCTTGCATTGTGTGTTTTTTTTCCATATGTATACATCTTTGTGCTTGTTGGACCTTGGTCATGTATTAAGGAGGAAAGTGAATATTAAGGAAGAAAGAGAAGATTAAGGAAGAAGAAATACAAAGTATGAAGTGCGTGGAAGGCAGACAAACCGAGGAAGGGTCGAAGTGGTTAAAGAAGCATAAAAGAAGGAATGAAGTAAAGGAAAGCAAGTCGTTGAAAGAGAAGATAAAGGAAGACAAAGAAACAAATAATATAGATTGTGGTAAAATCAACAAGAGGAAGAAGACAGTATTGGGTTCTTTGGAGAACCTCACGGAGAAGAAGGAATAATAGGTCGGCGAAGTCCTTAAAATGAGGGTTATGTGGACCCATGGTTTTTGGCACCTGGGCTTCAGCCCATGGTTTTCTAAGAGTCATGAAATGTATAAATAGAGGTCTAGAAGAGTTGAAATGATAGGTGAGAGTGGTGTTGATATGTAGAAGTGTTATGTTTTAGGGTATTCTTGTATTTTGGGTCTTCAGCTGGGTGCAAATATCGACTCTACAATTGGGTGTGCAGGGATAGGAAATAAAGAGGAAGAGAGAAAAGGATCTACAACTGAGTGCGCAGATAGAACTGTATATCTTCATCTATTCTATCAATAAACACAGTTTTGTAGACGTAGCCCTAGGGAGAGGGTGAACCACGTAAACTCATGTTGTTCTATGTGGTTGATTCTTTGTTATTTACTACATTTTACACTATTATTGCACTGTTATTTTTCATGTCCAAGATAAGAATATATAACTTACTTCAAGAATTTAAGAATAATATTGTTAAGGATATATGGGATATTTTTTGTTGTTGTTTTGGAATCATATTGCATTTCCTCTGGTTGTAGACACTTGTTTCCTGCAACCCCCCTATTACTACTTCAAGTGAGACTTCATCTTCTTCGTAGGTGTTGCCATAAGAGCCAGTAGTTAAGGTTTGTTGGTGCGTTGTAAGAGTTGAACCCTGGTTCTACCCCCATGCCAACAAATGGTTCTGTTGCTGGGACTGAGATATTCTTGAGGGAATGTCAAGGTGGTTTCCATCGAAGAAAAAAATTTAGAATTGGATAGAAGAACAAGAAAGGGACTTTGCCAAAGCTCACAACAAGAACCCTAGCATTAGTATAGAAGACTGGTTGGGAAGGTACATCTTTACTAATGTGCATGATATTTTCTTTGCAGGAGTTCATCGAAACTTGTACGAGTGGTTAACTAGACTAACAGACACTCAGATTGAAATCATATCTAGACCACCTGTCATTTGGACATCGATGTTGATTAAGAAAGTAAATAAAGTTGATAATGATGTGTCAAGAGCAGTGTATCTTTGGTTTGACAACACTATTGGAGGGTACATTACTGAATTTTCTATTGACAGAGTGGAATCATATAGTCAAGAAGAGAGGTATTTCTTCAAGGGACCTAGAGGAAATTTTCTACACTTTTTGAAGTTGAAGATTAAGATGTTATTGCATGAGAAGAATATCTTGAAGATACAATAATCAGTTGGATTTTAAAGCTAGTTTTCAAGAATTCAGACAATGACAATGACACAGAGGCTTGAAACACACAAAGTGGGAGATCATTCAGAAATATTCCTCTTACAAACCTGTTTAAGCAGAGTTACGAGCCATTAGCATAAGACGAAGGTTTCTACAGTGGAGAAGAAGTAGGGTGATCAGATGAAGAGTACTCAAAGTTCACAAGGGCAGAGGAAGTAGAAACTAAATAACCTCACTTAGAAGAACCAGAAACTTCAGGTACTGCGCTTACTGTCTAGGTAAGCATTGTTACTCCTCCTGTTTTTTTAGCAGCACCAAGTAACTAGAGTAACCAGAGTAACCAGAGCACTCAGAGTACTGTCACAAGCAGTTTAGTACAGACTCAATCGAGAAACTAAGGAAAATCAATGGTAGATGAAATGAGGTTACCTATTTTCATAGGAGATGGATCTGAGGATCCTGACTAGCACTGATTCTTATGCAAAGTTGTATGGAGCATTAAGAAAGTCACCGATGAAGCTGTTAAGAGAGATCAGTTTAGTACTACCTTGAGGATCGTGCATTGACCTAGTATATGAAGTTTGTTACAACATTTGTACATCCTAGAGCACTAAATGTCATTAAGACTGCATTGAGTGCAAAGTTCAAGAAGCCTAAGTCGGAGTCACAATGCATTACATAGTTGAAGGAAATCAAGAAGAAGGTGACTGAACTTGTTTGGGAATTTGATCATAGGTTTAAGACCTTGACAGGTCGTTTAATTTTTCATGTTCCAGATGAACAACATAAGGAATGGTTCATCGCTACCCTCCTACCACACATTATAGTTCCTCTAATGCAACAGAAGGTCACTTCATAGGCTGAAGCATTAGATATTTCCATGAAGATAGAAGCAACCCCTGTAGGAGAATCCAGCCCAGGTATGAGTTAGATTTTGAATAAATTAACTAGTTTATCTTTATAGGCTGAAAACATGAAGAAAGACAGAGGAAAAGAGAAAAGAGAAGACATATGGTGTATCATATGTAAATCATAGGGCCATGACAAAGAGAATTGTCCTTTATTTATTGAATACTTGGCCTCTGGAACTCCTAACCCTTTGAAGCAGGTTACTTTACCATGGTGTGAGGTATGTAGAACTAGACATCACCTTGGTGAATGTTATTATATGCAGAAATATGTCCAGACACCCACCAATATTTATTGTACATTCTATAAATATGTGGAGCATGATGAGAAGGATTGTAGGGATTATGAGCTCATGCATTAAAGGTCAAGGGATGGATATAGAATTCAAGGAGAATTACAACTAGAAGGGAATGTTGCGCAGTTCAATTCCCCAGGAAGAGGAAGATTCAACCCTCGTGGTGGGTTCATAGGAAGAGGATGAGGAGGAGGCATGGGTTGAGGTCGAGGTTATATTATTTGCTATAACTGCACCTAGCCAGGCCATTTGGCAAGGGATTTCCATAACCCTTGTACTACTTGCATCTACTGTAATTCATTTGACCATGTCATTAAAGGTTGTTCAGTATTGTTAACTAAACTTCAGGAAAGACAAAATGGAAACCAACAAGTCCTAAAAATATCAGTTGAACCTTGATATGGGGAACCCAGAGTTTCTATTATTACTAGAGTAGGAGTTGTCACATGAGAAGATAGGGTGACTCGAGGAAAGACTACGGATGGATCATGGATCAGAAGAGCTTTAGAGAAGGCGCCATTGTTTGATCCAAGGAAATAAAAGCATACTTTTGAAGAAGCAGGAAAAGAATTTGTAGGTGAGCAGGCTTCTTCATCTAGGGCACAATCAGAAGTAAGGAAATGTGAAATTCCTCCAGCATTTGATCAGTCTGCCCTACCTAGACAAGGAAAATAGGTAAGAAATCTTGTGGACTTCTATTATAGTTGTATTGATTTGATTAGAGATGAAATATTTGTGCATGAACTACAACACGTGATAAGACAGTATGAAATTGGTAGAATAAATCCTCTGTTGAGTAGAGTTGTGAATCAAGTATATAGAAAAAGGACGACAAGCAAGGAACTGCACCTTAGTGCTCATATTGGAGACTACGACATGGACTATGTGGTCCTCGACTTGGGATCAAAAGTAAATGTTATGAAGAAGTAAACTTGGGCATTGATGGGAAAACCTAAATTGATTTACTCTCCTATTAGGCTCAGGATGGCTAATCAGTAGGTGGTGAGCTCCTTTGGAAGACTAGAGCATGTCCCTGTGGACATTGACGAAGTGAGGACATTTGCAGACTTTGAATTGATCAATATTGTTGATGATAGTTGTCCCTATCCTGCGTTGTTGGGTATTGATTGGGATTTCGACAATTTGATTGTTATTGAACCGAAAAAGAGAATAATGACATTTGAAGGTCAGGGATTATTTAAAGGATGAAAATTTATTTTAAAATGTAGAAACCTTGGCAAATATTACTAATGTTTCATATGCCAACTATAAATGTTTGGCGATATTTTTGTAAAAACATTCAAATTTCTAAGTATTTTATATAGTTTGTATAAAATTTTGGCAATTAGATAAATAATTTTATCCTATAGAATTTGGGCAAATAATTTTTATAATGGCGAATCTTTCTTTGGGAAAAACCATTGAAAATTATCCCATGAACAAAATTTAGCCCATAAAAGCATCCCTGTTGAAGGTGATTGCCTTAGGTTCATTGCACCTCTTGATCCCGATGAAGGTCGCAGATACACAGAACCTATAAGAGAAGAAGACTGCGCCTATGAGCTAGAGAACATCTATAAACTAACAACATGACAGCAGGATTATATTAATCCTAAAACATATGGAAATCTAAGTTGGCAAAGTGAAAGTGCATGCTCGTCATATTCAGAAGAAGCATTGGAAAATTGGCATAACTAAATGTATGAAGTCTCTATGTGGAGGTGTGCCAAATTGACTAAGGTAGTTCATTGGATTGGCACATAAGTAAGTAATCCTCCTACATTTGATGGCCTGAATAATTTAGAGACATTTCTATTTGAATTTGAAGGAATTGTACTAGTACAATAGAGGTTGTTGGCACTAGATGAAGCCTTGAAAGAAACACCGTCTAGATGGTGGGGAACACACAAGAAGAACATCGTGGAGTGGGTACAATGTCACACCTTGTTGACAGTGCGCTTTTCAGACCAAGTTGAAGGTTGCAAAGTTCGATACACATGTCAGAGTTGTCCTAAGGACCATGTGCAAAGTTTTGAGGAAGCCTAGAGAAGCATTCCTAAAGAACAATGGGTACATATGTTCATTAACACCTTAGATAATATGCTATCAACTGGTATCTTCAAGCAGAACTGTGCTTAGTCACTATAGATTGGTATGGTATGACCCATAAATTTATAGCTACATTCCTATTTGAAAGCCAGTACCCCACAGTAGATCAGGATTTACAAATTGTAATACATAAGGTCTTTAAGGAGGCACCTAACCCCCCTCTTGAACAAGAAGAAGATGAATGGACTACATCTATTCAATGGTTACGTGGTTGTTATAATATTAATGCTGATGAGGACGATGACCCTAGGAATGTGAAAATTTCATAAACTAAAGGACAAAGAGATATAGAAGGGTCAGGGATTGAATTGCCTTTTGTTGGGAAGCCTATTAAAATTAAGAAGGTTAATATTGGAACAGAGCAAGCACCCAAGCTGGAAAATGTTGGAGATTATTGGGATGATGCTACTATTAGTAAGATTACAGAACTATTGCATGAGTATCGAGACTTGTTTCCAACCAAGTTCACAGACATGAAGGGAATTAAAGGACCCATGGGAGAAATGAAGATTCCTTTGAAAGAAGATGCAAGGCCTGTCAAGCAGAGGCCTTACAGACTGAATCCCAATTACAAGAAGAAATTTAAGACTGAATTAGATAAAATCATGGAAGCAGGATCTATAGAACCAGTCGAAGTATCTGAATGAATCAACCATATGGTGGTCCAAGATGAGAAGAAATGAGAAATTAGAATCTTTGTAGATCTAAGGAAATTGAATGATGCATGTTTACATGATCCATTTCCTACACCTTTTACTGATGAAGTTCTAGATAATGTAGGAGGACAGAAAGTTTATTCATTCACAGATGGATTTTCAGGCTATCACCAGATTAGAATTGCTAAGGAGGACATACATAAGACTACATTTGCAATAGAAAGGGGTTCTTTTCAGTACACTGTGTTGCCTTTTGGTTTGAAGAATGCACTAGCCATATTTTCTAGGGTGGTGGTCAAAGAATTTAAGGAATTTTTACATAAGTTTTTGGAGGCATACTTTGATGACTGGACCGTTTTTAGTCTATTGAAAGATCATATTGAATGCTTGAGATTAATGTTGGATAAGTGTAGGCAATGTCAGATTGCCATGAACTTGAAGAAGTGCATTTTCTTTTCACCTTTTGGAGTGTTGTTAGGACACATTGTGTGTAAGCAAGGGTTGTTGGTAGATCCTTCCAAGATTGCTATCATTGTTGATCTACCTCCTCCTACTTCGGTTAGACAGTTGCATAGTGCATTGGGACACACTGGATACTACAGAAAATTTATTAAGGGTTATGCACAGATAACAACACCTATGGAGAAGCTATTAAATAAGGATAGTAAGTTTCAATGGATAGAGGAATGCCAATAGATCTTTGACACATTAAAGCAAAAAATGATCACTGCACCTATTTTGGTTTTTCCATATTGGAGTAAGGAAGTCCATGTTCATGTCGATGCTTCATCCATTGCATTAGGAGTAGTTTTAGCACATCCATGTGCAGGAGATATTGACCACCCTATATCCTTTGCTAGCCGGAAGCTTTCTACATCTCAAATGAATTAAATTACCACTAAAAGAGAAGGCTTAGCTATGGTATATGCACTGCAAAAGTTTAGACACTACTTGTTGGGAGGACATTTTAAGATGTTTATTGATCATTATACATTGAAGTACTTAGTCAAGAAGCCAGTGTTGGGGGCAAGAATATGTAGATGGATATTATTATTCCAGGAGTATGAATTTGAGATTGTGGTAAAGATAGGAAGAATGAATAAGGGACCTGACCACTTATCCAGGTTAGATCATGGAGAGGAACCTACCAGTTTGGATGATACACTACCATATGCACAATTGTTGGCCATCAAGAAATTCGATGATCACTTCATCGATATAGTCCAATTCTTGTCCACAGGAATGACACCTTGCGAGTATACATTTATTCAGAAGAAACAATTGGTAGTCCACGTTGCAGATTTTCAACTTATAGATGGATAGTTATATAAGATGGGACCAGATGAGATCTTAAGAATATGTGTTATGGAGTCAGAAAGACCATTGATTCTTGTAGAAACACATGAATGCCTTGCAGGAGGACATTATGGAGGGAAGGAAACAACACAAAAGGTTCTTAGAGCTAGCCTCTGGGGGCCCACTTTACATAAGGACGCTAAGGAATACTACAAATCCTGCAATGTATGTCAAATAGTAGGGAAGCCTCATAAAAGGGATGAGATGCCTTTAACACCTCAATTAACTTTACATGCATTTGAGAAATGGGATATTGTCTTTGTGGGACCTATCAACCCACTAGGAAACAGCATAGGAGATCGATATATCATCACTGCTACATAATATTTGACCAGATGGGCATAATCAAGAGAAGTTAAAGACTGTAGTGCAACTAGAGCTATGTAGTTTATTTTTTATGATATCATAACTAGATTTGGATGCCCAAAGATCCTTATGAGTGATCAAGGCACACACTTCATTGAAAAAACTATTGAAGCCTTGAATTCAGAGTTCGAATTTCACCATCAGAAGAGCACACCATATCACCCATAGGAAAATGGTACAATTGAAGCTTTCAATAAGATTTTGGAGACAACGCTGACTAAGATTTTTAGTGTTAACAAAGATGATTGGGATTTGAGAATTCCAGCAGTGTTATGGGCCTATTGAACTACTTGAAAAAATTTAACAACACAGAATCCCTTCAAGTTAGTTTATGGCCAGGAAGTAGTGGTACCTATGGAATATTTGGTTCCTAGTTTATGAATTGCAACATTTACAGGTATGGATGATATCGACGTTGTTCAAGATAGGATCACATAGTTGATGGAACTAGAGGAAGATAGGTTCATCGCAGTATTTCATTAGAAGGTACAAAAATAACGAGAAAAAGCTTACCATGACAAACATATCAAGAAGAAAGAATTTAAAGAAGGATATTTGGTACTTTTATATGACAACAAGTTCATAAATCATCCAGGAAAGTTTAGGACACATTGGCTTGGGCCATTAGAGGTTTTCTATGTTACATAAGGTGGAGCTGCATAGTTGAAGACTCTTAATGGAGAATAGAAATATGGTTTAGTAAATGGGAGCCGGTTGAAGTTTTATTGTGACAACCAACTACCTCGTAGCTCTCAGTAAAAGAAAAGGAAGAAGGGTCTAGGTACCAGGTGCAGTTGAAATTGGGTACCAGACATAGAAAATACAGTCTACACATGATAGGGAGGGATAGAGAAGAAAGCACAAGATGCTCCGTGCAGTATACAGTCGAAGTAATACAGAAGGCTCAACCCTATAGTGATTTGGGACGAGTCACATGTGAGTGTTGGGGGCCTGTTGTCCCTTGGTCATTTATTAAGGAAGAAAGCGAAGATTAAGGAAGAAGAAAGATAAAGTATGAAGTGTGCGGAAGAACACAAACCGAGGAAGGGTCAAAGTGGTTAAAGAAGCATAAAATAAGGAATGAAGTAAGGAAAGAAAGTCGTTAAAAGAGAATATCAAGGAAGACAAAGAAAAAAATAAGATAGAGGATGGAAAAGTAAACAAGTAGAAGAAGAAATTAATGGGTTCTTTGGATCACCTCACGGAGAAGAAGGAATAACATTTCGGTGAAGTCCTTAAAATGAGGGTTATGTGGACCCATGGTTTTTGGCACCTGGGCTTCGGCCCATGGTTTTCTAAGAGTCATGGAATGTATAAATAAAGGTCTAAAAGAGTTGATATGAGAGGTGAGAGTGGTGTTGATATGTAGAAGTGTTATGTTTTAGGGTATTGTTGTATTTTGGGTCTTCATCTGGGTGAAAAGATCGACTCTGCAGTTGGGTGCGTAGGGATAGGAAATAAAGAGGAAGAGAGAAAAGGATCTGCAGCTGAGTGTGCAGATAAAATTTTATATCTTCATCTATTCTTTCAATAAACATAGTTATGTGGACGTATCCCTAGGGAGAGGGTGAACCATGTAAAATCTTATTGTTCCATGTGGTTGATGCTTTGTTATTTACTACCTTTTACACTGCTATTTCATTGTTATTTTTCATGTAAAAGATAAGAAGATATAACTTACTTCATGAAGTTAAGCATAATACTGTTAATAATCTCTGGACTATTTTGCTTTGTTGTTTTGGAATCATCTTGCATTTCCTCTGGTTGTAGACACATGTGTCCTGTAACCCCCCTATTGCTACTTCAGGTGAGACTTCATCTACTTTGCAGGTGTTGTCGTAAGGGACAGTAGTTAGGGTTTGTTGGTGTGCTGTAAGAGTTGAACCTTGGGTCTGCCCCTATGCCAATAGTGCTTCTCTCCTGTGTATGGGACTGTCTTTTGTGGTTTTTTTCCTACGCCATTTCTTTTTTCCTGTTCTTCTCCTTCTTCTTCTCTTGATATTTCTTTAGGCACTGATCGTTGTGTCTCATCTTGCTCAGTCTCTGTCAGATTTATATTCCAAACATCATCCCAATCATCCATAATGTGTCCCATATCCTCCTCAATTAAAATGTAACGTGTGGGAAGCCATTCCTGATTTGGATCCTTCTTCGCTTGCACATACAAGTGATGGCACTCTACCTAAAATCCCACAACTGGATTGTATGCTTCGACCACCTGTGTTGGTACTCGTGGTGTACTCTAAATTCTTTTCCGAATCATTTCCTTATATATATAAAAAGAAGCACTTTTTTTCTAACTGTCGCACATTGCGTGTAGTATGCCATAGGTTCTAATATCTTGTTTCTATACATGGCTTATATCTTACTCCAAAAAAATGTGTATCATCCGGCTCCCTCCATGTTGATAATGAAATTAGAATTATTATGCATGTGTAGTGAAATTTGGTTCTTTTATCTTGCGCTTCCTCACAATCGATCAATAATTGGTTGAGAAAAATTGTCACCCAAATCATCTGTACGCCCTCGATGCACTTCTCTATTTTCGCGATGACTGTCTCTAGTACCTAGTCCCTCCTAGACTTTCTTAACAATTTAAAAGCTAATGCTTGCATCATAAAACACACTGTCAAGTCACATATGTTTTCTACATCTAAATCGTGTTGTCCTCGGAATGTATGAAACTTTTCTTTCATGTTCTTTGATAGAGATTTCTCATTATTTTTATCTAAAAATATTAGTGAAGGGTACTCCTCTTGCGATGGTACTCCAGTAATGCACACAATAAAGTCTGTATTAATTGAGACCATCTTGTCGCACCATAAGTAGCCTCCATGTATTCATATCAACAACACTTTTATGAATACATTAATCTTTGTGCTCCTCCCAAAGCGTGGTATATCAAATAAGTTCAAAATTCCTAATTTTTGCAACCTTGTTTCCCATATCTCTGGTTCTACCATGGCCATCCTTGTCTATGCAATGACGTACCTCTTCAAATACTTTCTCAATGCTAGCTCCAAAAAATTATTTTCATATGTAGTGTCATGGTCTGCATTCTTTAAGCTTAGTATCAACCATAACATGTCTTCCTCCACGATCACTCCATGTGGGATTTCCAGCTCCACAAGCTCATACTTAGTATATTTCGACAAGTTGATTGGATTCACTTTTTTTTTTCTTGGAGGTATGTAATCTCTTGGAAAGTGGGCCAATCTTGGCTTGGACGTTGATGCTCCTAGTGTCTCTTCCTATACCGGTACTTTTGGTGTCTTACTACATTGTTTCTTAGGTGTTGATGCATACGTCTTTGTTGCCTTAGGAGGTGCAATTGTTCTCTACAACTATTATCTGTAACTAACTGCTTTGGCTCTTTTCTTCTTTCACTTGGATCCACGCTTTATGTTTTCGTTGTTCTCTATGGAAATACAAATGAAAATAACTTTACCCCGTTCGACCTTTCAATCACTTTTATCCAGTTGTCATCTATTTATAAACTTATTCACACCCAAAATTATAGTCTAAACCCCTCACCTTAGCATTCTTTACCTACCTTAATTCTTGATTGACTTTTTATCTTCAATGAATTATTCATTAGATTCTCCAACTTATTGAAATCTTCTTGTCAATCTTCATTTATGGTTATGCAGTTCCACTACTTCGTCATCATGGTAGCTCTTTATTTCATATCTCGTCATGGATTTTGTTAAATGATTTTCCCACTTTCTTCATTTCTTATATTTCATTCCAATTTTCCTTCTTGCACATGCATCCTCCGTATTTACTTTGTCTTTGTGACACTCGTTGTCTTAAATGTATGAACAATACTTCTATGCTTCCTTCCAACCTTTTGTCTCTTATGTTTAATAAGTTTTGTTACTATTTCTTCTTTTTTTGACTTTTTCTTTACTTTCTACCTACACTATAATACACCATGGTACACATTTTGTGCAGTTCAAACTAGTGCATGGAAGCACAACTATCCTTGTACAATTTCAACCTACTTCCATTAACCATCCCTTCCATAATCTCTCCATTCAACTTCTCCAGTTGAACAACACCTTCTTTTGTAACGAACCTTATCACATATGGTCCTAACTAATGCATCTGGAGATTCCCTGGGTGTTGCAGAAACTTGGTAACATAAAGTAACACTAAGTCTCATGTACGAAAATTATTTTAGTTGATATGTCTCTCATTCAAATATTTATCATGTGATTTATGTACCTATCGATGGAAACCTATGATGAAAAGTTCTTCTTCTGATTCCATAAGTTTAGACAATATATTTTCCACTGTGCCTAAATCAGTAAGCTATGTCATCATACCAATGCACAGACTAGGTACAATAAAATCCATTGGCATAACATCTTATTTTCCATACGTAAACATGAATGGATTATGTCCTTTTATCTTATTCCCTATATTCCTATATGCCCATAACATTGCTAGAATATTTAAGTCCCAGTCATCCCAACTTACATTTCAAACCTTTGTCAACGCATGTTCCATAATATTATTGAAGGCTTGTATTGTGCCATTTTCTTGAGGATGGTATGGTATACTCTTCTTATGATGGATCTGAAATTCCTTTGTTAATGTTGCAATCATCCTATTCATAAAATGTGTTCCTTGATCACTCATTAGTACTCTTGGGAATCCAAACCTTGTGACTACATTTTAGAATGAAAATCACGTAGTTGTCTCCATGTTGCAGTCTCTAATTGGATCTGCCTCATCCCATCTAGTTAAGTAGTCTATTGTAGCAATAATATACCTATCTCCTGATCATCTTGTTGGTGTATTAATCGGTCCAGCAAAATCCATAAACCATTTTTCAAATGCTTGTAACGTCACATGTGGGAACAAGGGAATTTCACCTCTCCTAGAAGGTTTCCCAAGTCTTTGACAGATGTCACAACTATGGTAAAATTATTTAGCATATTTATGAAGGGAATTCCACCATAATAATGCGCACATAGTCTTCAAGGTTGTTGATTTTATTTCATAGTGACCTCCTATAACCCCTTCATGTTCTCTTGAAAGTACCATATTTCTTTCATGTTGCACTACACAACATCACAGAATATCGTCTGTGATAAATTTAATATATTTACTGTTATCAACTGGTAGTCTGCTTCCTTCACTGCGAGCTACTTATTCTATGCCACTGTAAAGTTTGATGGAGCTACTTCTATGCTAAAAAACTTAACTATTTCTGCAAAATAATCACCCACCATATGAATTGCAAATAGGTGTGCATCTGGTAAAATTTCATCCAAGTTCCCTGCATCTGCTCCTGATAGTATGCGCAACAAATGATCCAGTCTTGAGTTGAAATTTCCTAGCTTCACGATCACATCAAAGTTATATTCTTGGAACAAAAACAACCACTTGCATATTCTTCCCCCCAACACTGGCTTGTTCACTAGGTATCTCAGCACAGAGTGGTATGTATACATATTGAAGTGAGATCCAATTAGGTAATGTCTGAACTTCTACAAGGAATATACCATTTCCAAACCTTCTCATTTTGTTGTAGTATAGTTCTTCTATGTAGATGATAACTTCTTTTCGTCGAATCAAATCAGATGGTCTATCTCACCTTCACCCGATTGTGCCAAAAATTCTCCTAAAGCTATTGACGATGCATCCACATGTACATGAAATTACTTGCTCGATTTAGGAAAAACTAGAATTGGTACGGTGACCATATTTTTTTTTAGTGTATTGAGAATCTTTTGACATTCAACATCCCATTAATACTTCACTTCCTTCTTCAACAACTTCTCCATAGGGGTTGTGATCTGTGTATATCATTTGATGAACTTTCTATAGTATCCTGTATGACCCAATGTGCATTTCAACAGTCGCACAAAAGGCGGTGGTGGTAAATAAAAAATCACAACTATCTTTGCAAGGTCCATTCACTACTACATGTTCGAAAAATTGCAATGATATAATTGCGACGTTATGGAAAAAATTGGCCATACTGTCGAAAAATAGAGGAAATTTAAATTTTTTTCTCCGTACTGCTCGATATTGTCACACTTGCAACATACTTTTCAAATCGTCACAAAAGAGACAACATTCAGAATATGACTCTCTTACGACGACATAAAATTTGCATCACACTTGTGATGGTGTGGACACTATGTCCCCCCCCCCCCCTAACAATCACCCACTATTCAAAAAAGTCAACATCGAATTGGTCAACAATCGTTAGAATTGCGACGTTATGTGCGTCTTACTTGCGATGGTGTGGACACTAGGTCCCCCCCCCCAACGGTCACCCACTATTTGACAAAGTCAACACTGACTTGGTCAATTGTTGTCGAAATTACGATGTTATAAAATACATAAATATGTTTCATTTTACGGATGTTGTGACAAGTTTTCTATAACAACGATGATTCAAAAAGGGTATAAGGTTTTCTTGGCGAACAAAAAACAAGTTTTTTTTTCATATGTTATAATAGAAAAATATAATATATATTCTATCATACACCACTCAATTTTATAATACAATAATCAGTATATTCCTGTGGGGAATAGTGTCAAAAAACATTAGAGGTGAGGGGGGGGGGGATTAATAGAGAAAATGTATAAAATTAAAGAGGGTGAAAAGGGTGACAATAAATGTTATTTCCTTTCCAAAAATTGTTGTATAAGACGTCCCAAAAGAGTTTTAGTAGCAACAGCTAAAAAACATTGTAGAAAATATGGGCACATGGATAGGGGATCAAATGAATATCGTCCCATGGTAATTAGCTATATATATTATCTGTTTTAATATTGATTGTATTCTCAAACTTTTATATTGTTTTATACATGCACTAATTTTTCATGATTGTTTGTAATTATAAAGTTAGATATTCCCCCTAACTTTCTATATAAAGCACCAAGTAGTAGCAGAAGTGATGGTGTACAAGATGAGGAACATGAATCATATAATGAATATCAAGTCAATGATCCCATGGAAGTAGATGACAATAATAACATAGTTCAATATGATGGGACAAATCAAATGATCCAATACTTATTCGGTCATCCATATGAGGATCATGGGGAAAATAGTGATGGTTTTTATGATGAACCTTTGATTGAAAAGGAAAATAAACGACTGGATAAAGGGTTAAGAGAAAATATTCTCTCCACTACATTGATGTTGGTGAACTTAAAGGTTATGAATTATTTTTCAAACACTTATATGAAATGGATCCAAAGGTATGTAATATGTTTCATCACATCTACATAAAGGTTGACTTTTTCCCCTTTTTTAAGTGTTAATTAATGTGTAAAATAAAAATGCAATATTTACAATTACTATTATTTACATTAACTAGTTGTTTTTTATGTTTTAGATTGTTAGGTGAATTTTTGTTACCCTCATCAAATATTTTACCTCGCACATATCGATATTTACATTCCATTATGAAAGACATTGGAATGGAGTATCAAAGTATAGATGCATGTCCTGATGATCATATTATATATTATGGACAACATACGTCGAAAACAAATTTATTGGTAGTAGATATTGAACTGGTCAAGTCACAAAAATGGTGCCTTGAAAGGTTCTCTGGCATATTCACATAATTCCACATTTGTAGCGACTGTTCAAGTGCCAAAGCATATCACCATTTCTGGATTACCATGCAGAAAAGAGAATTGAATATGGTGTTCTTCGAATGCCTACAAATGGTTATGTATTTAAGGAAATTGCTGCAAAATGGCCATAATTTACAGATGAACCTCGTAATGTTAGGCTTTCATTGGCAACTGACAGTTTTAATCCATTTGGAGAGATTCATTTTGTTTACTCAGTGTGGCCTATTTTTTTTATCAACAATAACATTCCTCCTTGGATGTCAATAAAGAGGTAGAACATAATGTTGAAAATGATTGTTCTAGGTATTTGTTTACATTAATTTTTCTAATGTAAATTTTTCATTTTTCTATTTTTTGCATAATATCTTTTATTTATTTATTTACATATATATACATACCATGGTATAAATTTCATGTAATTTCAAACAATTAGGTAAGTAACAAGTTAAATATATGAATGTGTATATCGAGCCTCTTATTGACTAGCTACTAAAGTTATGGGAGGGAATCACTATGTATGACTTTTGTAAACCAATTGTGTAGAAGAAATTTCACTGCCGTGGAATACTTTTATGGAAAATTCATGATGCCCTAGGACTAACACATTTTTTTGGTATGTAACGTTCCATATTGCACACTTGAATATTATATAATTAATTGAATATATCATGCATGTTGTTTAAATACTCCTTTCGTATATTAATAATTCACATTAATCCATCTATTGTAGGTCTTCAAACAAAGGGTAAATTTGCATGTCCAGTTTTTGGTCCTAAGATGAAATATAGTTGGTCAAAAAGTTTAGGAAAGAAGGTGTTTGATGAGTATAGACAATTCCTCTCTAAGAACCATAAGTATAGTACTACTGAAAATATATTTTCAATGGGAAACAAGAGACTGCACTAAAACCAAAAATAATGACACCTCACCTATGGAAGTTGGCATATGACAGAATTAATCCTCGAGGTACACATTTTGTTTATGTATCATAAATGGAATCATGTTTTGAAGTTTTATTTTAATTATTCAATTTATTTTACCACAATTGATAAATAGTGTTCTGATTTTTTTTATGCTTCATCAATGTCGTCATCGAGAAGCTAGTAATAATGGTATTCCACGAGGAATGAAATGATATCCCACTCAATTCATGAGGTTTCCTTACTATGAGGAGCTTAAAATAGTTCATTTTTTTTATACAATGCATATCGAGAAGAATGTGACAGAGACATTATGGCGAATCATAGATGGCAGGAGGAATAAAGAAATAATTGTCAAAATTTGTAATGACATTTAGGAATCCAATCATGCAATGCAAAGTGTGATCCTATCAAATCATGATGGAGACCAAAATAACCTTCCATAGTTATCAACAAAGAAGCAAAGAAATGGGTGTAAAAGAGTTCATTCAAAGAATTAAATTTCCCACAGGTTTTTGTTCAAACATAAATAATATCTTAACGAAGAAAGGTGAATTTGGTGGGGTAAAAAAACATGATTGGCATATCTTCATTAAGTTAATTAATAATTTTAGTATTCATATTTATATATTGGTTGTATACGTTTTTTGAGATTTTTATTTTTTTTGTGTAGTTTTGAAACAAGTAATGATTTGTTTTTATTGTTACAATATGTTCTACCTCTATATCTCCCAAACAACTTTGACAACAATGTCAAACAAGTTATATATGATCTTGGAAAATACATGAGGTAAGTAGCTACAACATATATGAAAAAACAAAATTCAATTTTTTGTTATACTTAATGGCATGTGTTTTACTTGTAATGTAATATGTATTATGTTTTTTTGAAACATGTTATTTTCTTGTGTCATGATCTGCATATGGTTGTCATTGAAAGAAATCCATGAAGATGATTTAAAGTATTGGAAGAGAGAAATTCCTCGACTAATGTGTGAAATGAAAAAGTATCTACCTCCATCATTTTTCAATGCACAAGAACACTACCTCATACACCAAGTTGAGGAGATTGAAATGTGTGGACCTATACACAAGAGGTCAATGTAGATGGTGGAGAGGCACTTGAAATCACTGAAGGCTTTGGTTAGAAAAAGAGCATATCCTGAGTGTTCTATGGTAGAGGGATATATGGTATATGAATTCATGGTGTATATTAGTCATATATTCCTAAATTAGCAGTGGAAGCTATGCATGTAGTGGATTGTATTTGGGATGTGAGCTCCATCAAAAAATTTGAAGGGGAGCAGTTGTTGGGGAAAGGTACAATGAAGAAAGTGAGAAGTAATTAAATTGTGGGTATTTTTAATAAATATGAATTTTCATTTTTTTGTGTATATAATCATACTCATTTAACATTTATTCTTTCATCATTTATTAAAATTTAACATGGTTATAACTAATATTTAATATTGGTGTTCATTGTGATTTTTTGATCGGTCAGTTTCTCAATATTGGGATGCACTACATTTATACATTGCATACAATATTGATTGGATGAAGGTATGGATTGATGTATGAAAAAAACATCATGGTGGTAGGTTATCATGGAAAGAACTATATGAATTTGTTATAGAAGCTCGTTGTAATGGAGACTCTGATGTTATGCAAAGGGAAATAGATTTAGCATATTTTTTGAAGGATGGAAAGGAAAGAAAATTCAACCATTTTATTCAGTTATTTTATATTATATTAATGTGACTGTAGGTGTTTTTTTTCATATTATACTTTCCAAGTTATATTAATTTTTTTATTATTAATTGGCAATGCATCTTTTACATGTCTGGCATATTGCAGTTGAAACACCACAATGCTATGTGGTGCAATGGAAATAAATTTCACATCAAACAGTTGGATGAAACTAGGAAAACTTTTGATAATGGGATGACTATAGTATTCTAGGTCACTAATGTTTCCTTTAGGAGTGATAGACGTCCTCGAGAATCTGAAAATAGATACTATGGGTTTTTGAATGATATAATTGAGCGTGAATTTAATTCCTTCAAATTAGTTTTGTTCGATGTCAAATGGTATAGGTTACAAATGCATGAACATAATGAGGAAATAACTGTCATTAAAAGAATTATTTTTGAAAAAGAAAATGACCGCTATGTTTTTCCAAGTCAATGTGAACAAATCTTTTACTCAAAGGTTCCAGGTAAGAGGGACTGGTCATTTGTTGTTAGATATGATCCAAGAGGAAGGCCAATAAAGTATATTGTAGATGAAGAAGATGATGTAGAACTAGTGCAGGAATAATATGGGTTGACAAATGAAGAAGACAGAGAAGATGAACTAGGCGTAGGAGACACTGAACCAGTTCTTGATGATGATATCAATGAAGATATTCTCTAAAATGACATTGATGACGATGATGATATCATCAATCCTTTCAACATTGTTTCGAAACCGGATGTTGATACAGATATCAAGTTGGATGATCAATAAGAAGATACAAAGGAAGGATGATACAAATTTTGTGTTGGATGCGGCACATAACTAGATATTTTAATTTGTATGAATTATTATCTTTAAATATTTTTTTATGTGGGTTAATTACATGTTTTTAAGTTTTATTTCATTTTTGTTTTGGCAGTTTCTATGCATGACTACTATGTTGCTTTTGTTTATTTTCTATTTTATAGATTGGGTATTGGGGAATTGAGAGTGATGTGAGGGGGGGGAGGGGCCATATGATATTCCACCTTCACATGGTTGGCCTTGTTTAATAGATAATAAATTATTCTCGAAAACAAGAGAAGTTCATTCATTCATCTTAATACTCAAAGATCACTCATAGACCCAATCTATATATCGACCCATTTTGTCCTCATTTCGTTTTAATTTTCTCGGTCCAATTTTAAAGGAAAAGGATTTTAAAAGACATTGTACTAGGGATAGAGTACATGATGGGAAATAGTGACCTATGAATGGGGCCAACATTGAAATTTTTTCAAAATGTTTTTGTATGAACCGAGATTTGACATGGATAGATAGCTCACAGGCCTTGACGATATGGGAGGGTTTCCAGACTCAAATATCACTCACACGCCCACTCTTTATATTCATCATCTATGTTGTTCAAAAATGAAACCATGCCAATTAGGCCCATGATTTTGGTTGTGGCAAGAAAAAGGAGATATATGAGATTTCATATTTAAATAATGATTTCGCCCTTGTTTCGTTTTAATTTTCTTGGTAAAAATTTAAAGGAAAAAGATATTAAAAGACATTGTACTAGGGCTATAGTACATGATGGGAAACAGTGACCTATGAATGGGACCAACATTGAAATTTTTTCAAAATGTTTCTGTATGCACTGAAATATGACATGGTTAGACTGTTTGTATGCCTTGATGATATGGGAGGGTTTCCAAACTCAAAGATCACTCACACACCCACTGTTTATATTCATCGTTTGTGCCTTTCAAAACCAACAACATGCTAATTAGGCCCATGATTTTGGTCATGGCGAGACGAAGGAAATAGATGAGGTTTCATATTTAAATAATGATTTTGTACTAATATTATTTATGGAGCAAAAGAGTACTTAGATGAGAGAAAAAAACAAATACAAGAGGTAACTGATATTGGAGCTTGTGTGATTAATCAAGTACTTCTTTATCGACATTATTGCATTCCCTTGCAGTACTAGATGTGGGGACATCATGCGTCTTGGTCATATTTTAAAGGAAAAAGATAAAAGACATTGTACTAGGGATATAGTACATGATGGGAAACAATAACCTGTGAATGGGACCAACATTGAAATTCTTTCAAAATGTTTTTGTATGCACTAGAATTTGACATGGATAGACTGTTCGCATGCCTTGATGATATGGAATGGTTTCCAGAATCAAATATTACTCACACACCCACTCTATATATCAAACTATCTCCTCTTCGTTTTGTTTTATTTTTTTTGTTCAAATTTTAAAGGAAAAATCTATTAAAATACATTGTACTAGGACTAGAGTACAAGATGGGAAACATTGACCTGTGAATGGGGCCAACGTTGAAATTTTTTCAAAATGTTTATGTATGCACCGAAATTTCACATGGATAGACTGTTTGTATGCATTGAAAATATGGGAGGGTTTCCAGGCTCAAAGATCACTCACACACCCACTCTTTATATTCATCGTTTGTGTCGTTCAAAACCAACATCATGCCAATTAGGCCCATGATTCTTGTCGTGGTGAAAATAAGGCAATATATGAGACTTCATATTTAAATAATGATTTTGTATTAATATTCTTTATTGACGCAGACACCTTTCCCTCGGGCCGAGATCCTCTCAGGATCATCACTAAAACCATGACAAGGGTTAATCCAACCCTTTGTTTAAGCCACAAATGACTGTTGGTTGTTCGCTCAAAGTCCCGAAATCCGAAACTAGTGGGTAACAGGTGGCATGTGCTTGTCACATTGGAGCAGTCAACCTTCATTGTTGTTTTACATTTCGGAATTTATCGATAGCTATGGAAATACATCGGGACTCTCCAATTCCCGAAACCCGAAGTCCTTTGTGTCTTAAAAAAAGGGTTGGATTAACCCTTGGCATGGTTTTAGTGATGATCCTGAGCGGATCTCAGCCTAAGGGTAGGGGGTCTGCGTCAAGTGGTATCAGAGCCCAGAACAAATTCTTTGCTTTCTGTAGCAAAGAGAAAAGAGGAAAATTTTTCATCCATTCCGACAAGAAGAAGAGATAGTCCAATGCTTGATCCAACAGTGGAAAGATAAATGTGTGAGTTATGTGCCAGGCTTGATGCTATGGAGACAGAACAAAGGTGCACAGTCGAAGATGGGGATATTAGCGAGGCTGAAAGTGAAAATGAAGCTAGAAACGAGGGAGAAGAAGTTGCAGTCAAATATGCTGCAGACGAACGCCTATTCAGGGTTGTTGCAAGGATAGGTGCCAGAGCAAAAATGGACATTCCCACGTATGAGGGAAACTTAGATGTTGAAGAAATTCTAGACTGGATTAGAGCTCTAGATAAATACTTCAACTATGAGGATGTTGAGGAAGATAAGAAAGTCAAACATGTCGTTACTATACTTAAAGGGCATGCAACACTGTGGTGGGATGAACTGTAGGCTAACAGACACTGCAAGGGCAAGCAAAAAATCAAAAGCTGGGATAGAATGGTTGCAAGGTGAAGGCCAAATTTATACCCAGGGATTATCAAATCACTCTGTTTCGGAGGATGCATAATTACAGAAAGAAGTTGATGTCACTGAAAGAATACACTGAAGAATTCTACAGGATAAAGATCAGAGTAGGTCATCGGGAAAGCAATGATGAAAAAGTTGTAAAGTACATGAATGGGATGCAATATGAAATTCAAGATGAGTTGAGCATGGTGACCATTTGAAATGTGGAAGATGCTTATCAGATAAATCTGAAAGTTGAAGAGAAACTGAGCTGGAAGCAAGGTCAAAGAGGTCAAGGTAGAATTCAAGCCAGAGGCAAAAAAATTGCCCAAGATAGAACTCAGAAACCTAAAGAAGAGGGGAAGAAACCTCAAACTCAACCTAAGAGAGGAGGAAGCTCACAAGGAAGGTAGTATGCTGATAGGAATACTTTTCCTTGAGCTAGAGGAAGAGGAAGAGGCAGAGGAGGTGAAGTGAAATGCTTCGTCTGTGGAAACATCGGACATAAATCCTATGAGTGTCCAGATAAGAAGAAAGATGGTGGTGAAACTCACATTTCTGAAGCTCAAGGATGGAATGTTGAGGCAAAAGATGCTAAGGGTGGAAGATCCTCAATGATGAGGAAGGTTCTCTTGAAACCAGAGAAGGAACCAGAGAACCCAGCCCAAAGAAACAATATGTTTCGGACTACTTGCAAAACTAATGTTAGGGTATGCAAGGTCAAGTGGACAGTGGTAGCATAGACAATCTCATATCTACAGAGATGGTAGAGAAGTTGGAGCTGGAGACTATTGTACATCCAAGCCCATATAGGGTTTCGTGGCTACAAAAAGGACATCAGGTAAATGTCACTAAATAGTATTTAGTTGAATTTAAAATAGGAGGATATAAAGATGAAATATTATGTGATGTCATTCCCATGGATGTCTGTCATCTATTGTTGGGTAGACCATGGCAATATGACAGAAATGCAGTTCATGATGGGAGAAAGAACACATACACCCTAGAGAAAAATGGTAGGACTCACATGCTACTACCAATTAAGGATAAAGAGGTGAAAACAGAGATGAGCAACATTGTACTTCTCATGAGTGGGAAGGAACTCCTTAATGAGGTTAAGAAGAAGAAAGACACACAATTTATTGTGGTTAGGAAGCCCAGAATTGTTTTGACCAGTATGAGAATAGATGATTTACCAGAAGAAATCCAGGAGTTGTTGGGAGAGTTTGCTGATATAGTAGTGGACGAACTACCTTGTTCGTTGCCACCTATCAGGAGTATAAGTCATCATATCAATCTTATACCTGGAGCCATCTTACTGAAAAAATCTGCGTATAGGTTGACGCCATAGGAAAATGAATAAGTTAAGAGACAGGTCCAAGACTTAATGGACAAGGGATTGATTTGAGAAAGCTTGAGTCCATGTGTTATTCTGAAAGTGCTCAGCCCAAAGAAATATGGAGGCTGGAGAATGTGTACAGACTCAAGGGAAATCAGTAAGATTACCATCGGATATAGCTTTCCATTGCCAAGGATGGACGACTTGATGGATTGCTTGAGTGGAGCAAAGTTTTTTTCAAAGATTGATTTGAAAAGTGGGTATCATCAAATTCGAATGAGAGAAGGTGATGAATGGAAGACAACATTCAAGACGAATGAGGGGATATATGAATGGCTTGTCATGCCATTTGGCTTAACAAATGCGCCCAGTACTTTCATGACGTTGATGAATGAATTCCTAAAGGATTTCATAGGGAAATTTGTTATTGTATATCTTGATGATATATTAATTTTCAGCAAGACAGAAGCATAACACTTAAATCATTTAGTTGCGGTAATGAGGAGATTACAACAAGAGAAATTGCTGATTAATATGAAGAAATCATCATTTATGAGGACATAACTCATTTATTTGGGTTTTGTTATCTCTGCAAATGAATTAAAAATGGATCCAGAAAAGATAAATGCGATTAAAAATTGGCCATCGTCGAAGAGTGTGTTTGAAGTTCGAAGCTTCCATGGTTTGGCTAACTTCTACAGGAAATTCATCCGAAACTTCAGTGGAATTAGTACACCTATGATGGATATGGTGAAGAAGAGACATAAATATTTTCACTGGATAGAGGAAGCAGAGAAGAGATTCAACCTGTTGAAGAAGAAGATCACCGAGCAACCAATTCTGGTTTTGCCGGATTTCAGCAAGACATTCTAGGTCAGGTGTGATGTGAGTAGATTTGCAATTGGAGCGGTCTTAAGCCAAGAGGACAGGTCGATTGCATATTTCAGTGAAAAACTGAATGAGGCAAAGATTAAGTACTCCACATATGACAAAGAATTCTATGCAGTCATACAAGCGCTGAAGAAATGGAGACACTATTTGGTTCCCAAGGAGTATGTTTTGTACAAGGATAATCATTCTTTACAATTCATGACTTGACATGAGAAGTTGAGCCAAAAGCATACTAAATTGGTTGAATACATGCAAAATTTTACTTTTGTGACTAAGCATATTTTTGGAACTGCTAACAAAGTTGTTGATGCTTTGAGCAGGAAATGTTTGCTTATGCAGGAATTCAAAGTCAAGACTTTGGGTTTTGATAACCTCAAAGAAATGTACAGGGATGACCCAGATTTTAAAGAGGCATATGAGGAATCTAAGAATCCAATTCTCAGGGACAGAAGCCAATGGACTAAATACATGATCCAGGATGGATTATTGTTCAAGGGAAAGCAACTATGTATTCCGAAATGATCCATGAGGGAGAATTTGTTAAAGGAAAAACAAAGTGGAGGATTGGCCGGACATTTTGGTCATGACAAGACGTTCTCAAAGTTGAATGGTTCATATTTTTGGCCAGAGATGAGAACAGATGTTAGGAAATTTTTGGACAGGTGCATAATTTGTCAGCACATGAAGGGAAAAAGGCAGAATACAGGGTTATACCAACCATTACACATACCTGAAAGGCCATGGGATGCAGTGAGCATGGATTTTGTATTGGGACTGCCAGGGACACATAGAGGATATGATTTGATCTTTGTGGTAGTCAACATATTTTCAAAAATGGCACATTTCATACCATGCTAGAAAACCAGTGATGCAACTCATATTGCGAACGTGTTTTTCAAGGAAGTCGTTAGACTTCACGACTTGCCAAAGAGTATCATTTTTGATCGAGATACCAATTTCATAGGGCATTTCTGGAGAACCTTGTGGAAAAAGTTGGGGACACATTTGTCTTTTAGATCAGCATATCATCCTTAGATGGATGGACAGACAGAAGTCATGAACAAGATCTTGGGAGATTTGTTAAGAATCTTAGTGATTGAACATCGCAGTCAATGGGATCACATTCTACCACAGACAAAATTCACTTACAATGATTCACTCAATAGAAGCATAGGGAATAGTCCATTCCATATTGTATACAGAATGCAGCCAAGGGGAGTTTCTGAATTGAAATACTCGAAACAAAATGAATTCAGGAGTGTTAGTGCAGAGGACTTTGCAAAAGGAATGAAGGATCTTCACAGCCAAATTAAGGAGCGATTGCAGAGTTCAAGTCAAGAATACAAGCAGAGAGAAAATCAACACAGGTGATAACTTCAATTTGAAGTGGGTGATCTGATTATTTCACATCTAAGGAAGGAAAGGTTCCCAAGGGGAACGTATAATAAGCTGAAGATGAAAAATATTGGACAATGCAAGGTCACAAAGAAAATTTGGGGCAAACACATATGAGATTGAATTACCCGATGGGGTCAGAATCTCACCGATATTAAATGTTATGGATTTGTACCCTTATAGAGGTTAAGAAGCAGGAGTAGAGGAGGAACAGAAAGAAATTCAATGGACAAAACAAATGCCTGTAGCTATAAAGCCACAGATGGAAAGCATAATTGACAAAAGGGTTAGAAAAAAGACTAGGAGAAAAGAGTATTTTGAATACTTGGTCAAATGGAAGGGACATCCAGTTGAAGATTCCAGTTGGGAGGATGAAGAAGAAATTCATAGGCATGGACAAACCGTGTAAGAGATCATGAACAGGAGTTCATGAAAATTTTCAAGAGAGGGAGTATGATGCAAGAGCAACATAAGAAGTCAACCAAGCAAGCAACGTAAAAGCGAGATACAGCTGGAAAAGCACCAGTGCACATTTTGAAGTGTTTTGAGATTAATGAATGGACATTAATGTAATATCTAAGGGAAGTGTACTTACATTTATATCTAGATATTGTAAACAGATCTTGAGCATTGCTCTCATCTGTAGAATGTAGAGGCATTTATGCATAATGAATGCAAGTAGGTAAATTTAATTTAATAGATTAGACAGTTTAGAAATATAGGAGGGAAAACGGATATAGACACCCTCACCCTTGTATCATTGTAATTTGGGATGATCATTCAGAATTCATAAGTTGTAGAGCTATAACAGAGAGTTGTAGAGAAGAACCCATGTACATGAGCACTTGAGTTAATATATGAAGTTTTGACTCAATTTTCATGGTGTTATGATGCTTATTGTTTACATTTGTTGAATGGTATGTTTACAGTTGATTTGTTTCTTTGTTATGCATTTGTTTCAATGCTGCATTGTGTGTATGATTTCATGTTGAATGTATGAAGTTTGAGAGAGGAGAAGAATGATTTTCAATTGTTTCTCTTCCCGATAATTCCTTCAAGGAGTGCAGTGAATGTCCGCAAGGTGTGCATTGACGAGGGTCTGAGTTTTATCTTAGAAAGCTCAGGAGAGATACCATTGTTCTCATACCAGCTAAAGTGCAGGTGAAGCACATAGTCGTGCAAAGTGTGCATGGGCCAATTGAATCCTTGGATTTTATAAATCCAGAAAGAATATTGAGAGATTTCTGTTGCAAAGAGTGCACAGGGTCAGAGACTCAAATAACTAGAGGTTATTTGAAGATTTGTTGCAAGGAGTGCAAGCAGGGATCCTTTTGGGAAGCTTGAGTTTACAAGTGAAATATCAGGAAGGATAACACCTTTGAAGTGCTCAAAGGGATATGGAGATCGAAATCATCTCATAGAAGTCAAGTTCAGGAGGGAGAACACTGATTCGTTTGGGCAGCAGTCATTGAGGAGTACATCTAGGGGTTAGAATTCTCCGTGGAGAACTCGCGAAACCGCGAGGACCGTAGGATCCAAAGGAGTTATAAGGTGGTTAGGAGTTGGATGAATCCTCCACCCTGACATCAAGAGTCAATGTGAACTGTTGATTGTGGTCAGTTTGAGCTAATAGATCAGTTCAGGGATTTAGGATTCATAAGTTTGGAGTGCAGGCCAAAATCCTTGGTCACTCTAATTCCTGAATCGTGAAAGGGATTTTCAGGTGTGAAATTTTGGCATTTTGGTATTTTGGGGTCCGGCATTCCAGAAATTTCAATGACAAGGAGTTGGGGACCTTTGTATTGAAAATCCCGAAGTCATGAAAGGCGACATGTCTTTAGAGTGGAATTTCGGCATTTCGTCTTTCTGAGGTTTGGGAAGTAGAGGAGGCAGTGACTTTGGAATCGAGAGTTTCAAACTCTCAGTTCACGAAATCTAGAAGAGGGAGAGGAAAAATTCCCAAAAAGGTTGAGGGACAGTAGCCGTTGGGTACCAATCAGGTTTCGGGGTTTCGGGACTCAAGAAGTGGAGTTGCATGGTCAACACAACTCCTGAAATCGCGAAGAGAGAAACGCCCAAAGGTGGGTCCCAAGTATCATTCAGAGGATACGTGTAGCGGAAGTCAAAGGAGGGGTCAATCTTCAGCGAAAATCTCGAAAGGCCATCGATCTCGCATTCCATGGGACGTTGTGCCCATTTCATCATTCTGACATTTTGGAGTTCGGGGAATCATAAGGGAAGAGGAACGACTGTTAGTTGTTCTCTCAAAGTCCCAAAAGCCGAAACTAGTGGGTAACAGGTGGCATGTGCTCGTCGCGTTGGAGTAGTCAAACTTCATTGACGTTTCGCATTTCGGCATTTGCCGACAGTTGTGGAAATATATCGGGACTCTCCAACTCTCGAAACCCAAAGTCCTTTGCGGCTTAAACAAAGGGTTGGATTAACCCTTGGTGTGGTTTTAGTGATGATCCTGAGCGGATCTCAGCCCGAGGGCAGGGGGTCTGCGTCATTTATGGAACAAAAGAGTACTTATATGAGAGAAAACAACTAAGACAAGAAATAATTGATATTGATTCTTGTGCGACTAATTAAGTACTTCTTTATCGACATTATTGCATTCCCTTGTAGTAATAGATGTGGGGACATCATGCATCTTGATTTTATTTTAAAGGAAATAGATAAAAGACATTGTACTAGGGATAGAGTAAATGATGGGAAACAATAACTTGTGAATGGGGCCAACATTGAAATCATTTCAAAAAAAAATTGTATGCACTGAAATTTGACATGGATAGACTGTTCGCATCCCTTGCCGATATGGAAGGGTTTCCAGACTCAAATATTATTCTCACACCCACTCTATATATAGACCCATCTCGTCCTCATTTCATTTTAATTTTCTTGATCGAATTTTAAAGGAAAAAACTATTAAAATACATTGTACTATGGATAGAGTATATCATGGGCAACAATGACCTATGAATGGGGCCAACGTTGATTTTTTTTGAAAATGTTTCAGTATGCATCAAAATTTGACATGGATAGACTGTTTGTATTCCTTGAAAATATGGGAGGGTTTCCAGACTCAAAGATCACTCACACACCTACTCTTTATATTCATCGTATGTGTCGTTCAAAACCAACATCATGCCAATTAGGCCCATGATTTTGGTCATGGCGAAAAGAAGGAAAGAGATGAAATTTCATATTTAAATAATGATTTTGTACTAATATTATTTATGGATCAAAAGAGTACTTTGTTGAGAGAAAAATAAGTAACTAATATTGAAGCTTGTGTGATTAATCAAGTAGTTTTTTATCATCATTATTGCACTCCCTTATAGTACTAGATAGGGCGACAATATGTGTATCGATCATATTTTAAAAGAAACAAATAAAAGACATTGTACTAGGGATATATTACATGATGGGAAATAGTAACCTGTGAATAGGGCCAATGTTGAAATTATTTCAAAATGTTTATGTATGCATTGAAATTTGACATGGATATACTTTTCGCATGCCTTGACGATATGGAATGGTTTCCAGACTCAAATATTACTCACACACCCACTCTATATATTGACCCATCCTATCCTCGTTTTGTTTTAATTTTCTTGGTCGAATTTTAAAGGAGAAAGTTATTAAAAGACATTGTACTAGGGATAGAGTACATGATGGGAAATAGTGACCTGTGAATGGTGCCAACATTGAAATTTTTTCAAAATGTTTCAGTATGCACCTAAATTTGACATGGATAGATTTTTTGTATGACTTGACGATATGGGAGGGCTTCTAGACTCAAAGATCACTCACACACCCTGTCTTTATATTCGTTGTATGTGTCGTTCAAAACAAACATCATGCCAATTAGGCCCATGATTTTGGTTGTGGAGAGAAGAAGGAAATAGATGAGATTTCACATTTAAATAATTATTTTGTACTAATATTCTTTATGGAGCAAAAGAGTACTTATATGAGAGAAAAAAACAAAGAAAATAAATAATTGATATTGAAGCTTCTGCGATAAATCAAGTACTTATTTATCGACGTTATTGCATTCCCTTATAGTACTAGATGCAGGGACATCATGAGTCTAGATCTTATTTTAAAGGAAATAAATAAAATACATTGTAATAGGGATAGAGTACATGATGGGAAACAATAACCTCTGAATGGGGACAACATTGAAGTTCTTTCAAAATGTTTTTGTATGCACTGAAATTTGACATGGATAGACCGTTCACATGACTTGACGATATGGAAGGGTTTTATGACTCAAATATTACTCACACACCCACTCTATATATCGACACATATTGTCCTCATTTCGTTTTAATTTTCTCGATCGAATTTTAAAGGAGAAATCTATTGAAAGACATTGTATTAGGGTTAGACTACATGATGGGAAACAATGACCTTTGAATGGGGCCAACGTTGAAATGTTTTCTAAATGTTTCTGTAAGCATTGAAATTTGACATGGATAGACTGCTTGTATACCTTGATGATATGGGAGGGTTTATAGAATCAAATATCACTCAAACACTCACTCTTTATATTCATTGTCTATGTCATTCAAAACCAACATCATTCCAATTAGCCCCATGATTTTGGTCGTGGCGAGAAGAAGAAAATAAATGATATTTCATATTTAAATAATTATTTTGTACTAATATTATTTATGGAGCAAAAGAGTACTTAGATAAGAGAAAAAAACAAACACAAGAAATAATTGATATTGAAGCTTGTGTGATTAATCAAGTACTTCTTTATCGACGTTATTGCACTGCCTTGTAGTACTAGATGCGGAGATGTCATGTGCCTCGATCCTATTTTAAAGGAAACAACTAAAAGACATTGTACTAGTGATAGAGTACATGATGGGAAATAGTAACCTGTGAATGGGGCCAACATTGAAATTCTTTCAAAATGTTTCTGTATGCACTGAAATTTGACATGGATAGACTGTTCGCATGCCTTGATGATATGGAAGGGTTTCTAGACTCAAATATTACACACACACCCACTCTATATATTTACCCATCTCATCCTCACTTCGTTTTAATTTTCTTGGATGAATTTTAAAGGAAAAATCTATTAAAAGACATTGTATTAGGGATATAGTACATGATGGGCAACAATGACCTGTGAATGGGGCCAACATTGAAATTTTTTCAAAATTTTTCTATATGCACCGAAATTTGAAATGGATAGACTGTTTGTATGAATTCGCGATATGGGAGGTTTTCCAAACTCAAATATAACTCACACACCCACTCTTTATATTCATTGTCTGTGTTGTTCAAAACCAACAACATGCCAATTATGCCCATGATTTTGGTCATGGAGAGAAGAAGAAAATAAATGAGATTTCATATTTAAATAATGATTTATTAATAATATTATTTATGGAGAAAAAGAGTACTTAGATGAGAAAAAATAAATAAATAAATAAATAACTCATATTGAAGCGTATGCGAATAATCAAGTACTTCTTTATCGACATTATTACATTCCCTTGCAGTACTAGATGCAGGGATGCCATGTGTATTGATCATATTTTAAAGGAAACAACTAAAGGACATTGTACTAGGGATAGAGTACATGCTGGGAAACAATAACCTGTTAATGGGGCCAATGTTGAAATTCTTTCAAAATATTTTTGTATGCACTGAAATTTGACATGGATAGAATGTCTGCATTCCTTGACGATATGGAATGGTTTCCAGACTCAAATTATACTCACAAACCCACTCTATATATCGAACCATATCGTCCTCATTTTGTTTTAATTTTCTTGGTTGAATTTTAAAGGAAAAATTTATTGAAATACATTGTACTAGGGCTAGAGTACATGATTGGAAACAATGACCTGTGAATGGGGCCAACGTTGAAATTTTTTCAAAATATTTTTGTATGAAACAAAATTTGACATGGATAGACTGTTTGTATTCCTTGACGATATGGGATGGTTTCCAAACTCAAAGATCACTTACACACCCACTCTTTATATTCATCGTCTGTGTCATTCAAAACCAACATCATGCCAATTAGGCCCATGATTTTGGTTGTGGTGAGAAGAAGGAAATAAATGATATTTCGTAGTTAAATAATGATTTTTACTAATATTCTTTATGGAGTAAAAGAGTACTTAAATGAGAACAAAAAACAAAGACAAGAAATAACTGATATTGAAGCTTGTGTGATTAATCAAGTACTTATTTATGGACATTATTGCATTCCCTTGCAATACTAGATGTGGGGACGTCATGCCTCTCAATCGTATTTTAAAGGAAACAACTAAAAGACATTGTACTATGGATAGAGTACATGATGGGAAATAGTAACCTCTGAATGTGGCCAATGTTGAAATTCTTTCAAAATGTTTTTGCATGCACTGGAATTTGACATGGATAGACTGTTCGCATGCCTTGATGATATGGAAGGGTTTCCAAACTCAAATATTACTCACACACCCACTCTATATATCAACCCATATTTTCCTCATTTGTTTAATTTTCTTGGTCAAATTTTAAAGGAAAAAGATATTAAAATCCATTGTACTAGGGCTAGAGTACATGATGGGAAACAATGACCTAAGAATGGGCCCAACATTGATTTTTTTTCAAAATGTTTATGTATGCACTGATATTTGACATGGATAGACTGTTTGTATGCCTTGACAATATGGGAGGTTTTCCAGACTCAAAGATGACTTAAACACCCACTCTTTATGTTCATTGTCTATGTACTTCAAAACTAACAGCATGCCAATTAGGACCATGATATTGGTTATGGAGAGAAGAAGGAAATATATGAGATTTCATATTTAAATAATGATTTTGTACTAATATTATTTATGGAGAAAAAGAGTGATTATATGAGAGAAAAAGACAAAGAAAAGAAATAACTAATATTGAAGCTTGTGTGATTAATCAAGTACTTCTTTATCGACATTTTTGCATTCCCTTGTAGTACTAGATGCGCAGATGTCATGCATCTTGATCATATTTTAAATGAAAAATATAAAAGACATTGTACCAGGGATAGCATACATGATGGGAAACAATAACCTGTGAATGAAGCCAACATTGAAATGCATTCAAAATGTTTATGCATGCACTGAAATTTGACATGGATAGACTGTTTACATGCCTTGACAATATGGAAGGGTCTCCAGACTCAAATATTACTCTCACACCCAACCTATATATCAAACCATCTTGTCGTCGTTTCGTT
This sequence comes from Picea engelmannii, assembly GCA_009831015.1. Taxonomy (NCBI): domain Eukaryota; kingdom Viridiplantae; phylum Streptophyta; class Pinopsida; order Pinales; family Pinaceae; genus Picea; species Picea engelmannii. The sequence continues at coordinate 328,868 of ML785638.1, read as the reverse complement.
TTAATTTTGTCGGTCGAATTTTAAAGGAAAAATCTATTAAAAGACATTGTACTAGGGCTAGAGTACATGATGCACAAAAGTGACCTGTGAATGGGGCCAATGTTGAAATTTTTTCAAAATGTTTTTGTATGCACCAAAATTTGACATGGATAGACTGTTTGTATGTCTTGATGATATGGCAGGGTTTCCAAACTCAAATATCACTCAAACCCACTCTTTATATCCATCGTCTGTGTCATTCAAAACCAAGATCATTCCAATTAGGCCCATGATTTTGGTTGTGGCGAGAAGAAGGAAATATATGAGATTTCGTATTTAAATAATGGTTTTGTACTAATATTCTTTATGGAGAAAAAGAGTACCTAGATGAGAGAAAAAAACAAAGAAAATAAATTGATATTGAAGTTTCTGCGATTAATCAAGTACTTGTTTATCGATGTTATTGCATTCCCTTGCAGTACTAAATGTAGAGACGTCATGTGTATCGAACGTATTTTAAAGGAAACAACTAAAATACATTACATTAGGGATAAAGCACATGATGGGAAACAATAACCTGTGAATGGGGCCAACGTTGAAATTATTTCAAAATGTTTATGTGTGCACTTAAATTTGACATGGATAGACTGTTCACATGCCTTGACGATATGGAAGTGTTTCCAGACTCAAATATTACTCACACACCCACTCTATATATTGACCCATCTCGTCCTCATTTCGTTTTAATTTTCTCAATCAAATTTTAAATGAAACAACTATTAAAATACATCATACTAGGGCTAGATTACATGATGGGAAACAATAACCTGTGAATGGGGCCAACGTCGAAATTTTTTCAATTTTTTTTTGTATGCACCGAAATTTGACATGGATATATTGTTTGTATTCCTTGATGATATGGGAGGGTTTCCAGACTCAAATATCACTCACACACCCACTCTATACATTCATTGTATGTGTCGTTCAAAACCAACAACATGCCAATTAGGCCCATAATTTTGGTCATGGTGAGAAGAAGGAAATAGATGAGATTTTGTATTTAAATAATGATTTTGTACTAATATTCATTATGTAGAAAAACATTAATTAAGATTCTATGATTAATCAAGTACCTCTTTATCAACGTTATTGAATTCCCTTTCAGTACTAGATGCGGGGAGACCATATGAATCAATAATATTTTTTTGATGCAGGAGCATCGCTCCACCTCAACACATGCCAACGGGTTAGCACATTGGTGAGAATTCAAGGAAGGAAGAGGCGCCACCCTCTCATTTTTCCTTTGAATTTTAAATTTTAATTAAGGTAATTAATGTTGTCAGGCTGGAGGAGCCAAGTTGTGCTTTCTCACAAGTTGTAGATGAGGTCGCCTTAAGTGGCTGACGGTAGGAGGGATTTTCATCTGATTCAGATCAGATTTACACTCATTGTAATATGCCTCATTAGTCAGGAATTTTGAATGGTGATTAGACACCACTATCTTAGCATGGAGGGAAGCTCGTCAAGCCCCTCTTGTATAAATACTTGTATTGTATGCCCGGTAGAAGTTGTTGGAGATTGATGAAAAAAATTCATTGTAAGCCAAGAGGAGAGTTGAGGGCTGAGACTTTGTTGCATTCTAGACTCATATATTGTAATTGAAATTCTATCATTAATAGAGAAAGAACATATTCCATTGTTGAAATTTTCTGTATAATCGATTTTTATTTCTGAATGTCATTCATGTGTGTTTGTGTTGTAGATGTATGTTAGTATTCGTTTGCATGGGTAGAGATAGATTTGTCTATCTGTGATTTTGTTGAATTAGTTCTATTTCTTTAGGCTAAGTGAAAGGAGTGCACGACAGAGAGTTGAAACTCTGTAAGCTGATGCAAGGAGTGTGTGTTTGAACTTTTTTGAGTCAGAGAAGAACATGCTAGGAGGGAACACCAGAATAATCCACAGACTCAAGAGAGAACTTAGAGTTTGTTGAATACTTTGAAATAAATTCTGCGCAGGAGAAAGCATAGAACAGAGTTGTTGAATACTCTAGAAGACTCTGCCAGGAGGGCATTGAGCAGGTGCGAGCACACACAGGACCAACACATTTTGGAGCATTGGAGATATTGAGAAAATACTAGATTTATTGAACACTCTGAGAAAAGCAAGCTCTGCAAGTGTGCATTGAGTAGGGGAAAGGAGTTTCCTTGGTAGAACTGAAAGAATTCAGGAACAAGTCATCTAAAGGCTTGACTCAAGTGCAGAGACTGCACCAAGGATAAAGTGGGTTCATCTCACAAGATCATGAGAAAGAGTGTTGATTTTCCAGGAGGGCACCAGACAGTCTGTGGAAGGACGCATGAGAGACGAGAACCTTGGAGGTTCGAGCCGAGAAAAATATCAGAAGAGTTAGCACAGTGGCCCATAGAATTCCTGCAAGGAGCGCAGAAAGGCTGAGAGAAGTCCAAGTCTTGGGAAGAAAAGTGAAAAGTGTTCACAAAGAGTAAGGACTTGCCAAATTCCTGAAGTAAAGAGAAATCATCCATCATCGGGAGGAGACAGGTGATGAAAGATCAGAATATCCGAGAGTTAGAGCTCCAAAATATTTTCCAAGAGAAAAGAACAGTCTTCATGAAGTTGGGAAGAGTGGAGTGAACCTAGACCATTGGAACTGGAAGGGATGCGTGGAGGAGATCCACACAATTCAGAGGAGTAGTGGTCCAAAAGGAAAGTGGAGAGTAGAGAGGTGAGACTCCTGAATACCGGAGTCTGAATAGATCACAATCATCAATCTAAGGGAGTGACAGGGACCATTGATCCTCGCGCCATTTGAGTTTTTCGATTTAGGGTTCAGGTACATAGGAGTTGGTTGTTGTAAATAGTTCGGAGTCCCGAAGCCGAAGCGCCTTTCATGGTTTACCTCTGGGATGTAGCCCAAGTTCATATGATAAAAGGGACCTATCATAGAGAGTTAGTGCCACTATCAACTTTCTTCAAAGGGCCAAGAAGAGAGTCATGGTTTGATAGGACCACATATTTTGGAGAAAGGGGGACCTGTGAGAATCTGCATTGGGGTTTCAGTAGGGAACCGAAGAGTCAATATGACTCAAAATAATGAACGATCCTAAAACGGGAGGTCGAGAAACCTCTCAAGGAGGAGAGAGGAGAGAGAGAGGGGGTGGCTCTGCTAGAAGTGGTATCAAAGCCACAATTTTGTTTGTAGATTGTAGGCAAAGGAGAGATGGTGAAAGGAGATATTATGATACCAGAGTGGTATCAAAGGTTGAATTCTCCTGTAGAAAACAGGTGAAGGGAAACATGGTGATATTCTTTGTAGAGACTATTTCAAGGTGTGCAGCAGATGATAGACAACCAAGTGGGATGCAAGTGAAGAAAGATGGTCATTGGAGGCCATAAGAGCGGTCAAGGAAAAGACTTCTTGCAGAAGCGCAAAGCAGAAATGGACAAAGAGCTCAGTGAAATCCAAGCAAATATGGAAAATATAGCATTGAATATGCAACAATAGGAAAAGGTACATTGGAGGTACAAGTGGCCTTTGAAAAGGACAACCAAGTGTCCTGTTCAGAAGTTATTTCCCAGAACGTAGAAACATGTGTTAAAAAGGTGGTTGAGACATGCTGAAAATCTCAATGGCGAGGGAAAGAGATCTAGCAGAGGTATCGTAGATTTCCAGGTGGGAAATAAGAAGGGATCAATTGATCTTGTAAACTTCCAGGAGGGTAGAGGATACATCCCGATTTTCCAGGTGGGAAAGGGAGAAGAAATGAGCTCAGTTGTGAGTTCATGTCAGCAAGGGGTGTTGAGATATGGGAAGAAGAAGGAAGAAAGGCCTCACCCTTATGAAGATTCATGTGGAACTGCAAGCTGCATGAATGAATATGATGAGAAGTTAAAATCTTCTGTCATAGAGGAGGAAGATCAAAGGATATTTCTGATCATTAGGGGAATCTAGATATTCCTGCCAAGCAACAAAGGAGAGGCTAGCATGGGTGTTGCAGATGCAACAACAGAGGGACAACGAGTTGATACAGTCATGAAGGAGAAAGAGAAGATATTGATGTATTCCCCAATAGAATAGGAGAAACCAGTTGAATCGATCACTCAGTGGGAGATGAAGTTGAATATTTTGGAGGATTGGTTGGACAATTTGGAGCCAGAAGGTGGCTGCCAGGATATAGCCATGCAAGAGGAGACATGCCAGCATGAGGAGAAGCTGGAGAAGGATGGATTCAAACCAATGGAAGAATAATTGACAGGAGTTAGTCTATCAAAGGAGATAGCTGAGCAATAGTTCAACAAGGAGTCTATGGAATCAGAGTCTACAGTAGAGTGGCCAGTCATCGTCACAGGGGATGAAAGTCGCATGGGAGATCATGATGATCCACCTTTGGAGCAACATGAGGAGTTGTAGTTGGGTATATTTCATAAGGAGAACCATCCAGGAGAGCGGCTAGAAGAAGTCATAGAGGAGATAAGGAGGTTGATGGTGAAGTTAGTAGAATAAGTTGTCAGCAAGGAGAAGCTGGATAGAGGAGAACCTGCACAAGCAACAGGAAAGAAACATCATTGAAGCAGAGGAGTAAGAAGACAGCTCCAGGATAAAATTTTGGTTCCAGGAGGATTTCAACAAAGCTGGGAAGCTCATGAGCAGGAGCTCATGAATTTTCATAGTAGTGGATTATGATGCAGGAGCATCACTCCACCTCAACACATGCCAATTGGTTAGAATGTTGGTGTGCATTCAAGGAAGGGAGAGGCCCCACCCTCTCATTTTTTCTTTGAAGTTTAAATTTTAATTAAGGCAATTAATGTTGTCAAGATTGAGGAGCCAAGTTGTGATTTTTCACAAGTTGTAGATGAGGTCACCTTAAGTGGTTGATGATAGGAGGGATCTACATCTGATTTAGATTAGATTTCCACTCATTGTAATCTGCCTCACTAGTCAGGCATTTTCAATGGTGATTAGAAACCACTAGCTTATCTTGGAGGGAATCTCATTGATCCCCTCTTGTATAAATCTTTGTATTGTATGCCCGGTAGAAGCTGTTGGATATTGATGAAAAAAAAATCATTGTAAGCCAAGAGGAGAGTTGAAGGTCGAGACTTCGTTGCAGTCCAAACTCATATACTGTAATTGACATTTTGTTGTTAATAGAGAAAGAAAAGATTCCACTGTTGAAATTTCCTGTATAATGGATGTTTATCTCTAAATTCCATTCATGTGTGTTTGTGTTGTAGATGTATGTTAGGATTCATATGCAGGGATAGAGATAGAGTCCTCTACATGTCAGTTTGTTGAATCAGTTCTGGTTCTTTAGGCTAAGTGCAAGGAGTGTGGGACAAAGAGTTGAAAATTTGTAAGCTAATGCAAGGAGTGTGTGTCTGAACTCTTTCAAGTCAGAGAAGAATGTCCCAGGAGGGCATGCCAGAATAATCAAGAAAATCAAGGGAGAACTTTGAGGTTGTTGAATACCTTGAAATAAAGTCTACATAGGATAAAGTGTAGCGAAGAGTTGTTGAATACTCTATAAGACTTTTCCAGGAGGGAATTGAGCGGGTGCAAGCATGCACAAGACCAATGCATTTTGAAGCATTGGAGATATTGATAAAATCCTAGAGTTACTGAACAATCTAAGAAAAGAAAGCTCTCCAAGTGTGCATTGAGCGGGGGCAAGGAGTTTCCTTGGTAGACATGAAATAATTCAGGAACAAGCCATCTGAAGGCTTGAATCGAGTGTAGAGAGAACCAAGGATAAAGTGGGTTCATATTACAAGATCAGGAGAAAGAGCATCGAGTTTCTAGGAGGACACTAGACATTCTGTGGAAGGAGGCAGGAGAGAGGATAACCTTGGAGGTTCAAGCCAACCAAAATCTTAGAAGAGTTAATGCGGTGGCTCACAAAAAGGCCGAGAGAAGTACAAGTCTAGAGAAGAAAAGTGACAAGTGTGAAAAAAGAGTAAGGACTCACCGAAGTCCTGAAGGAAAGTAAAATCATCCATCGTCAGAAGGAGATAGGTGGAAAAATATCAGGAGATCCAGGAGTTAGACCTCCAGAATATTTTCCAAGAGAAAAGAGAAGTCTTTGCGAAGTCACAAAGAGGAAGGTGAACCCAGATCTTTTTATCTAGAAGGGATGTGTGGAGGAGATCTGCACAATTAGGAGGAGTATAACTTTGGAAGGAAACGGGGGAGTAGAGAGGTGAGACTCCTGTAGGTCAGATTCCAAATAGATCATATTTGTAGATATAAGGGAATGACGGGGACCATTGAGCCTCGCACCATTTGAGTTCACCAATTTGGGGTTCAGGGACATAGGAGTTGGCTATTGTGAATAGGTTGGAGTCCTGAAGCTGAAGCGCCTTTCATGGTTTAACCCCAGGACATATCCTGAGGTCATATGATAAAAGGGGCCTATCACAGAGACGTAGTGTTGCTATCAAATTTCTTCAAAGGGATAAGAAGAGAGTCACGGTTTGATATGACCACACACTTTGGAGAAAGGGGGACATGTGAGAATTTCCATTGGGGTTCCAACAGGGAACCGAAGAGTCGATCTGACTCAGAATACTGAACGATCCTAGATCGGGAGGTCGAGAAGCCTCTCAAGAAGGAGAGAGGAGAGAGAGAGGGGGTGTCTGTACCATTTGTCTTAATCCCCCAATTGATTTGGGGGGTAACATTGTTTAAATTGATGTAGTGTTTGTGAGAATGTAAGCAAAATCAAACTTGTTCCTTAGGCACAATTGCATGTACATCATGAAATTCGTAATGTCTTACTCTTTTTGTGATGCAATTTCCACATGAAGGACTCATTGTCACCATCAATCAATATTCATATTATTATCCACAACCACATTTCACTGAATATAATGTATCACCTTTAGTGGATCATACATAGTCTATCCCTACTATTTAGTTGGACAAACCTCCTTCACAATTGAATTATGTGGCCACTTCCACCATTTTTTTAATATCAACTCCCATAAAGAATTATCCTTTGACTCATTTTCATGACTTAGGATCAAATATTAAAACTAAACATTTAACCATAAGGGTAACAAAGCCAATTTCACCCCCTATGTGAAAACGTGTCGGGTCCTACTTCTTCGACCATGATCTTTCCTAACGATGATAAATTCTTAGAGGCCATGACCTTTTTAGATATTACTTAGGATAAACTCCATAATGTCTCTCCTATTGACTTTCACCCTAGGTCTATATACTCCACTATCATTCCCTTATACTCCATCCCATTGGAAATATTGATCATTTTGATTCATCTCTACCAACAACACCTCTGACTTGAAGAAGATACCGTGGATTAAATTTCCATACTTAATAATATTAATGTTTCCATTTAACAATATATTGTCAAACTATTTTGTGTTGACATGAAGCATATAATATGACTTTCCAGTTGTTCTTTTGGGTGCAGGATGTTGCATTGAATTTTATGGTACCTATAGATTATTTTCTTAGCCATTTTTAGATGAGTAAGGTATATTCTTGAACTTTCATATAGAATTAGGATCTTTTCCCTCTGCATTGTTGCATTTAAACCTTTTTCCACCTTAAAATTGTCCTAGGAATATCCCTATTGAACATTGGTACATTATTCCAACTTCTTCACTTTTCACACATCTAATGGTGGAGCCTTCCTATGATGGGTTACCCTAGAGTAGTACCATTTTTCCATTTGGAACCCATCCTAATAATATTTAGCACCAATATCCCTATTTGGTAAGATTACAAGATCTGCATTTATTGTAGGAAACAAAAAAACACCATGTCATGACCACAAACCATAAAGGAAAAAAATCCCACAACAAATGAGCTTGTTCCTGTTGTGAAGCCAAGAGACATTCTGGATACAAAAACCAAATATCAAAATTGGGTATCCCACTATCCCTGATATGATGAAATACACAAGATACTCAACAACGGAATTTTCCCACCTAAAGATGAAAACCTGGAAGTTTATCAGAACATTCATAAGAGTTGCATTCACCTCATGTCTTCCTGACCTATGTTGTTTCCCTACTATGACATAACAAATTGGTTCCTCAAACATATTGACCAAGGAACTGCTACAATTGAGAGAAAAAAAAAATTCAGATAACATCCTTGAGACCAAAGGACATAAGATTCTGGTACCATCTTCCAAAGCCTACAATCTCCCTGAATGAACCCTTTTTGAGAAAATTTTGGAGAGGAAACAAATATTTTGAAGAACTTATGGAGGATTGGTGATGCAATGAGGGACAAAAATTCAATCCTGGAAAATGATTAATCCCAGCCCATGAATTCAAAAGGCCCTGCAAAATGATAAACACTATGATATGCGGACTTTATGGAGAGGATAAGAGCACCCATTTTTAGATAGAATGGATTTTGATGGTTTACATTGTAGTAATGACAAGGAAAGTTTCCAATTGGGAAGACATATTTTCCTTCAACATTTCTTAGAATGTTGGGAATTCCCAAGGCATGAAAAATACTAGTTTCTAAATGTATGCATATCTTATTGATGTTGTAAGATTTTCTGTACAATTTCCTACCTTTCGCTAGAGTTGGGACCAAAATCAACCACCTGAACATATATATTGTTCATATCTATGGGAATTAAATTATAAGAAATATATTTATGACATATGTGACTTCTTCCTTTCTCCCCTACACACCATAATTTTTGGTTAAACAACATATAGAATATCTAAGGAAGCCATGGCCACCTTGAAGGATATTGCAGGCTGGTACATGAGAAATTACTCTACATTCATCAGAGTTTATGAAAACTCATGAGCCCTACATCTCTTTCCTATATATGTCCCTAATATACTCATAATTTGGGATATTTCCTACCAAACCATGGAAATTGGCATAACTTATGTCCTTTCAAGTAGTAGAAAAAATATATGGTCCATATTCCTTGTCAATATAGGATGGTATGCATTGTTAAATTTACCTAATGCTAAAAAAGATTTATATTTCTTGTGAGAGATATGTTTGTGTACTAGGGAACCTAGGGTACATGACCCTAAAAACATAGCACTCAATCATGCTAAATTTGTTGGCCTTACTCACACTGAAATACATGTAGTGAACTATGAGGAGGAGACCTTCAAGAGGGTCTTATTTTTTGAATATGTGCTACAAGGGATGCTTGATGAGGTGGCCAAAGAAAAGTTTCCAATGGAAGAAGAAGAAAAGAAGAAAGTAACCAAGGAATAGTTCCAATTTCTTCTTGAAAAGGACCAAGAAAAGTTAGAAGCAAGGGAACAAGAAGAGAAAATAGAAGTAGTTGAAGGATACTAGAAGACAATGACAGAAAAGGTGGAATATTAGAGAAAACAAGCAAAGAAAGAAAAATAGAAGAAAAATATCCAAGATGACATAAGAGGAAACATGAAGGATAAACCCAAGAAAAGTTCCAAGATAGATGAGAAGAACAAAAAAGAATATGCATTAAATAAGCTAGCTGATGAGAAGAAGAAAAAAGAAGATGCATTAAATAAGCTAGCTGATGAGAAGAAGAAAATTGCAAAAAATGAAGAAAAGTTCAAATAGGATGCATTATAAAAGAAAAAGGTTGAAGAGGAGAAACAAAGGCTAGAAACAAAATAAGAGTCAAGTAAAATTAAAGAAGAAGAAGAACAACATAAGGTTGTTGAATATGAAGCCAAAAGGAAAGATGATGTGGAAGCAAAGAAAGAAAGACTGAAGAAATTGGGTGAAGCCCAAAATGGTGTAGCAATTCTGAGTGTGGGCATAGTTGAAATTCCCCCAAAATAATGCACCCCTCTTATGGTGATACCAAGTAATTTTTCCTTCTCCTCAAAGGTTCTAAAATTATATGAGGATTTATTAGTAGTAGGAGAATATTCCTACAATGACATAACCAAAGGAATAGAGAAGAAAACAAGCAAAAGGAAAAGAGAGGACATAGCTATTATCCAATAGTCCAATACAAGAATTATTGAATGGAAGGCATGGATGAATCCCAAATAAAACACTATCCAAACCTCCTTTGATATTAATGCATTAACATGAGAAAATTCCATGTCTATGTAGGATTTGTTTTCTACCTTGGATATAACATAGACTAGAATTGTTGAGTTGGAAAAAACAATGACCAAACAAAAGGATGACATCACAACTAAATTTGAAAGGGAAGTTAGAATTGGAGAGAATCTCCACAAAGAAGAAATGTAGAAGGTTTTACATACAATGAAAGATAAAATGAGTGCAAAGTTTGGGAAGAGACTCCAGACAACTTGGAATTTACAAAGAGAAGAGCTAGATTCCCTCAAGATGGTACATTCGAAGGAGATAGAGTAGTTAAATAATAAGTACACACAAGAGTTAACCAACCTGTAGAATGAAAGCATGGATGCCAAAAAGTTTATTAAACAATTGGAAAGCAAAATTAAGGGGTTGGAGAAGGATAAAGAAACACTTAAGAAGACCATTGAAGAAAATAAAGCAGGATCTATTGTCCTAGAATCCCTCAAGGAAAAATCCATAGTTGTTAATGATGAGCTAAAACCATAGAAAAGGAAGTATTTATGCATACTAAATGAAATACAAAGGAATAGAGATGACCAAATAAGGATGGAAGATGAGATTGAAGAAATAAGGGATGAATATTAAAAGGAACAAGATTCATTTGGTAGAATTATTGATTGGCAGAGTGTGTACAAGAATCCACATGTCACTCTACCATTACACACCACTAGACATAAAATAAAGGATCATGTCTTATTTGATACATGGAAGTCAGTGCTAGAAGACATATGAAATATTGAAAAAACAGTGACAAAGGCATACAATAGATTTTGAGACACTTTTGATGAGCTCCTTGAAGAATTTAGAATCAATATCATGCCACACATTGACAATGCATCTCGGGAACTGATAATAGTTGAACTAGAATAAAAGAGGAAATCCAATCAGACAAATATCGAGCAACTTATTGAAGCTAATCAAAATGTATTGAATGAATACATGATGAAACCAATGAACGTAATCACATTGGCCAATAGCTTCATCGATAATATCGAGAAAGAATTAAATATAGAAGTCACAACCAAAATATGTGATAGAGAACTAGACTTGGAGAAAATACAATCAGGGAAGCTGGAAAAATTCATGGAAGACTGTGCATTATGGAAAGAATACCTAGATTAAATGGAATTACAAAACGTCTCATGATTATCTCAGAAATTTGTAATTGATCTTTCTTTTATTTTTTTCCATTCTCACTTGTTGTAAGTTGAATATAGAATGTGAAGTGATGAGCTTGAATTATCCTCTAAAAACAAGTAGTTTCGGAATGTAAACAGTCCCTCTTATTTTATGAAAGAGGGAACTATGAATTATTATAGGCTTTTGATCTGTTGTACATCGAGACAATATTCTTACTGTGTGAATGAATAGAGCATAGGACACTTTTGGAGGTTTATGATTTTGATATGTGTATTCAAGATTTTTCTAGTGCATATTTCTATGATGTGAATGTTATTGGACTTAACTATATGAATTCATTCTTCACTCTATTTTTAATGTTTGACATCATAGATTTCCTTATGAGCATAGAAACAATGTTAATGGTATAACTTGGAATTATTTTTTATTGTATCATCTTTCATTGACATATTCACTTGTTGCTTGCTTAAATGAATTATTTCCTTTGATAGTAATAACATCTCATTAATTGTGCTCATACTCTTTATATTACTCATAATCATGATAGGTTAGAATAGTGTAGAATTGAATTTAGAATAGTTTTAGTTATCTTTAGTTAGATTTGATTTATATTTTAATTCATCTGAGAACATTGTGTTCTCATATTCATATTGGATAATATTTTAGAGTGGCAACCAGGCCCACATACTAGTTGAAAACACTATTCCAAATGAGAGCGGTTCTAATTGGGACTTACCACCAAGAATTCTCCCTTACCTGCTTGGCATGCCATATGGACCCGTCAACAAATATTGTGCGAGAAGGAGGGTCATTGAACTAAATGGATGCTAAAATATTGCAAAACCATACCCTTTCTATTTCACTGATAAACACTACTCGGCCAAGTGATTCTCACTACATTGACCCCAAACATGTTTTACATCCTCTTTCACATTCTTTGAATACTCATACTCAAATATTCACTCAACGAGGTTTTCCTTTGTCCAAACATGTATCACTGATGTCTCAAGCATTCTATGATGTTGAACTTGAACAATGAGTCCAAAACAATCATGAATGTGTATTAATGCATCACTAGAGTAGACAAATAAGACAACTCCCTATTGAACTTTCAGTATCTAAGGGCCAAATAAGTTCTACATGGGAAGAATTGGCTCTAGAAATTCCCCTCACACACGAGGGAAACTCAAGCATTGGGACACCCAATTACCACCTATCACAAGTCTTACAAGAAGTCTCATAACCATTAGGTTTCGACCTCAAAAATTACATATTTTCTAGGGGAGTTCAACCTCTCATTCCTCCCAAATCTCCACCCAAAACATCAAGAGGTGATCTTGAAGGTGAACCTAAAGGATATGAATAATGAGGGGAATGAATTCCTACCAATCCTCAAACAATGGCTAGAGTTAATGCTAACCAACCAAACCCTAACAAAAAAAATAACCAACCTTGTTTGGTTCCTGATGTCGTTGCAGTACCTGGGGTATTCCATGACATGCCTAAACATCCTAAAAAGTGTTTACTCAAATTTGATCCTGATAAGAAATACTATGTTGAGGACCATGTTAAGAAATTTATGCTTGCTAGATTAATTAATGTGCAACATGAAGATGTTTCCTGTAGGATATTTTCTTACATGTTTGAAAATAAGGCTTACACTTAGTACTTTTCTTGAGCTCAATCTTCAATCACTAGCTATAATGGTTTTGAAACTACTTTTATTGAAAAATTTGGTGAAGACATGACCCCAAAAAATTTAGCTCTATATATTTCTAGGATTAAAGTGGATGAAAAAGAAAAGGTTAAGGATTTCAATAAGAGGTTTCTCACTTTAATAAATAAAATTTCTCAAGCTTTCAATCCTATTGAAAATGTTTCTATTGAATTTTATACTTCATCTCTCCCTATTTCCATGGAAATGTTTGTGAATAAGGATGATAAAAATACTTTAGAAGATACCTTTAAATAAGCCACTAAATTTTAGAAGGATGTGCTTAGTCTTAAAGGAAATATTGGAATTGAATCTTCAAATGATAAAATTGGTGTCAAAACCAAGACTGTTGTGACCAAACCTCTTAAGGATAAGAAAGATCAAGATTCCACAGATATGTAAGCCCTCCAAATAATTGTTAAGAAACTTTCCAATGAAATTATTGATATAAAAAATAATTGTGGAGAAGGCTCTGCAAACCCCAAGAGATGTTTTCATATTTACACATAAAAACAAAAAGAGTACTCCTACCATTAAGAAAACCCCTCCTTTAGAAGGCACAAACATGGAATATTTTGTACAATACCTCAAAGCTTGGGAAAATGATACTAAAATAGAATCTCAAGAAGAGAATGAAGGGGTAGCAGAACAACGGGACCAATCTCAAGAGACTGGTGAAACAAAAGAAAAGGAAGTCAATTGTTTCTAGGACATTTCTTTTGGATTGGGATAAGAATAAGAGGAATATGTATAAGAGATTCATATGTCCCAAAATATAGTAACCATAAGAAGTGCAAGTAAGGCATCATATTCCAACCCTCCTTCCTCTTATAAAATTTCTAAGACTACATCCAAAACTTAGATGACACCCTCTGGTGATAAGCAAGTTCCCTCTTCTACTCCTCTATCGAAATTTGATTATGATGTTTTGGAATATTTGAAAATAACTAAGGATAATATGTCTATGATTGAACTCATGAAGTTACCCCAAATCCAGAGAAATGAAAATACAATACCAAGGAAACAATCAACAATAAATGCATATCTAACTGGCCAAAGTTCAAAATCCAATAATCCTCCTTTCTTATTGACTTTTGAAATATTCAACCAAAATGTTCAAAAATTCATGGTATATTCAAGAGATTCTTCAAATTTCATGCCCTTTAGAGTTTGTCAAAAACTAAATGTCAAGCCTAAAGAATATGATATCCAAATCATCCAATTAGATAGGTCAAGGGTGAAAGTTATTGTGAAAAACTAAGAGATAAATATCAAAGACAACACAAAATGCATGCACATAGAGCCAATATTTATCTTGGAAACCCTTAATTAGGAGAACAAACACCTCCAATCCAGGCCAACATCGGCCACTTGAGGCTTCTTACAATGGAGTATCTCAAAACATTAAGTAGGCTTCATCAATTGGAACCCTAATTATTTTACGAGAATTATATTACAATGCAAAGACATGCATGGCCTCAAGATAAGCCATGCAAAAAAATGCATTAATGGAGATATACATGTGAAGACATGCATGGTGTGGACATATCCATGTGAATATATGTACGGACATGCATGTCCTCGAGATAGTCATGCAAATACATGCATTTAGTGGAGACATCCATGCAAAGGCATGCATGGCATGGAAATAGCCATGCAAAGGCATGCAAAGACTCACATTGAATACCATGGGTTACCCAATACCATGGGCCTGTAAACCACTAACATTAAACCCAGCAATGACTGAATCAATGAATCTATGACAGAGTAAAGATTAACCCAACATTCCCCCATTTAACATTGACTTGGGATAAACACCTAGCCATAAATAAGTTGGTAGGTGATTCTTACATCATTTTCTTGGGCATACTGTGGTTCGATGTGGAGCATACACATAAGTGCATCGAGGATGAATTACTTGGTGAATGATTTCTCTGGCACACTATATTTGAAGAAGTGAGGGATGTTGGTAAAAAAGTTGACAGATGCTTCTTGCATCATTTTCTTGGGAATACAATGGATCGACATGGACCATAGGAAGAAGTACTCAATGAATGATTGATTTGACTCGCCGTGTTTGGAGAAAGGGGGGATACTAGTAAAGAAGTTGGTATATGCTTATTTCATCTTGTTCTTGAGCATGTAGTGGTAAGATAAGTACTTGGTCTATGTAATTTTATTTGAATCAGGAGGGATGCTTCCAATGAAATAGGTTGATGTTTCATAGAATTGCATGCTCATGCATACAATTATAATTATTTTTATAGAGTTGTATTTTATGAGATTTAAATGGGAATATGTATGTAAGGCCTATTTAGGCATGTGTACCCCTAGTTTCATGGTTAGTATAAAGTCTAGATGTAGAACTAGGTGATATTGGGGTATGTTGTATTCCTGATACCCAATTTATAAAATTTGAGAGGGGTAGGTGTTTATCCCAAGTCAAGTTTAAAGGGGGTAATGTTGGGTTAATCATGACTAGGTCATGGATTCGTTGATTCATTCATTGTTGGGTTTAATATCATCAGTGGTTTACAGGCCCATGGTATTTGACCATGGTATTTGATGTGAGTATTTGCATGTATTTTCATGGATATCTCCACACCATGCATGTATTTTCATGGTTATTCATGTCTTCACATGGCTATCTCCACTCCATGCATGTCTTTGCATGGTTATATTGAGGCCATGCATGTCTTTGCATTGTAATCTAATTTTGGTAAAAGAATTAGGGTTGTAATTTATTAATCCTATTTAGTGGCTTGATATACTCCATTGTAAGAAGCCTCAAGTGGACAGTGTTGGCCTGGCTTGGCCAATTTGGCCAAGGATAATATATATCTATGGAGGTGTTAACTCTCTCAGTTAAGGGTTTCTAGCATAAATATAGTATGTCCGTTTATGTGTATTCTTTGTCGTTTTTCTATTTCTCTCTCAGTTTTTAACATGGTCTCAGAGCACATTTTTGGATTTAGGGAGATGCCTTTCTTGCTGGGGGTTTGGCTTGGTCTTGATAGATCAATTTTATATTGGGTTCATGATAAACTTGGGTTCAATGGGATATTTTTATTGTTGATTCATGTGATGAAAAAGAATGGCAAGCAGTTCTAGAATCAAAATTTGTTTTTGGCCATTTTTGTTATTTTACTATTTTTCGCTATTTTTAGAAATTTTATAAATTAATCTCGGACTAAGGGATTAGGGTTTTGGTAGCTATGTAATACCTAAAATTTTGTATATATTTTATTTTGAATGATTAAATTAATAAAATGAAGATTTGAGGGGTACGACACTAAGGAAGGTTGGTTTTCTCCCAGTTAAGGGTTTCCAGCGTAAATCTTTGTATACTATGTGTATGAGCTATTGATTAATTTATATGTTTCTTAAGAATATGTATGAACTGATTTACATTAAATGTTTAAAACTTGCATGTTCTATAATAGAAATAACACATGAACAAAGCATGCACATAAATATAATATTTATCATGGAAAAACTTAATCGAGAAAAGAAACACCTAATACATATCTATTAAACTTGGCCAAATCACCCAAGTTAGGCCAACATCGGCCACTTGAGGCTACTTGAGGTGTATCTCAAGCCATTAAATAAGATTCATCAATTTAAACCATAATTAATTTACCATAATTATATTACAATGCAAAGACATGAATGTCCTCAAGATAATCCATGCAAAGACATGCATGAGTGGAGATAGACATGCATGGTGTAGACATATCCATGCAAATATATGCAAGGAGATGCATGGCCTCGAGATATCCATGCAAAGACATGAATGTAGTGGTTATAGCGATGTAAAGATGTGGATGGAATGGAGTGATCCAAGTGGATATCAGTGGCCACCTACCTATTCCACTTGCTCAAAATATAGTTTTCCACCTTGGAATTTTTTCTACAATTTTTTAGGTCCCAAACTTTTAGAGCCTTTTTAGGCCCTAAATGAAGTTTTTTGGAATTTTGCACGGCTATGGGGTGCCAATGACAGATCTTGACCTCGAGCTGAAGTTTTACTCCTCCGTTATACCTTTTTTATGAGGTAGTGAATTCCCCAAATGGAGATCATATGAAAAAGTTAGGCCCGCGAGAATTTGACGTGTCAACTACCCCCATCATGGCCCACAAACCTTTTGGTGTTTCATCTCTTGGGATTAGTGTTTTGGATGTTTATGGTTTTCTCATTTATTCTTTATGTTAAAAAGGCATTTGGAGCCTCATTGTAAACGTATTCTTGTGAATTAGTGTAGTTATTACATCTCTTCTTAGAGATAAGGTACCATCATTCTACTGAGTTCAGTTTGCTCTGTATTTTATAGTTCCTCTACATTTCTCCCATTAATAGAAATTGTATATTGTTGTGTCTTTGTATTTCTTTCAATATTTATGTGTATGTCATTGTTATATCTTCTCCTTCATTTCATTCTCAAAATAATCTGGATCATGGAGATATGTTATAGCTCAAAATGCCACTTGTGTGCATCTTTGATCTTGGCCCACTCATTCATACATCTACCAACCCATTTTGATGGATTTCTTCAAAAAAAACAAATTTTTGTATGGCATACACACCCTATTTCATATGAAGAAACCATACATATGCTAGTTTCATACTTGAAATCATGCATATATATGCTTGATGCACTACTAAAAGCATGCATGTACTCTAAAAAGTGAAAAAAATATAAAATATATAATTTTCGGTGGATTTTATGGGCTATATTAGGTTTTTCAACCATCTTACCTCTTGTAGCCCTTACGGAAATGAATTAAGCATCATTTAATCATATAAAAATGGCCCTAGGGGGGTCATTTATAGATATCAAACTAGAGGCATGAGAAATCTGCCAAATTTTCTCCCTTGTTCCCCAAGCCTTATGCATTTTTCTCTAAGTTTTATCCTCAACATTCCCCTCCATCCATATTCCATATACCATCCATCCGTTTACCCTTGTATTGGCATTTTGGTGGTGAATATTGTATTTGGAATAGTGCACTTGGAGACACAGAAGAGAAACCCATGCGAGGTTCATGTAGCAGTGCCAACAAAGTTTAGGTTGTAACTTCCAATTTTGTTATTAATAAAAGAGAAAACTTATTGTCCTAGATATTATGTCTATGTGTTTATGTTTATGGATCTTTTCATGAATAAATAAATCTTTATATAATCTTGATAATTAAGCATACGTTGTCCTAGTTTGTTCTGTAGCATTGTTTCAGGCAAGATTTGGGAGGAGGCTTGCAGTCTTGGAATGGAAAACAATCGGAAGTGATCGACATCAGCCATAAGTACTTAAGGTACACGTTTATATCTTCATTCTCTTCCCTTAATTATTGCAAGGTTGTGTCGGTTTGGGTTAGAATAGAAACTTTTATGTATTCTAGTGTGTCAAGGCTCTGCCTAGTCTCTAGATCCCCTCTAACATGGGAGATAAACATGAGGTCATGTGATAAAAGGTAGAGGATATAACCCTTTTGAAGTTGGACCAAACGTAGTGGGGATCATATATTAAGGGTCATTCTTGGTATTTTTATTGACCGCATTTCACTACGGATCTTCGTGGACCTCGAATCCGTTCGGGATCCTCAGTTGTCTTCTGAACCATTTTCCTTTGGTACCCTTGAAAGAATTCATACTTTTCTATCCTACTCATTATGATTAGCCCAACTGTCGATTGTTCTGCCTGGTAACTAACTTTGAGCTGGAAAGTTAGTTTATTTTTTGTAGGGACTTACACAGGTGGTTGTGTGGGTATATCGTGGTACCCAGGGAAGACGTCATATCACACTTTGAAGATCATAACCATAGGTTTTTTCCATGTTCAAGTTACACTTGAACAGGTAAGTTGCTCTAGTTTCGATTAGAGTAATTGTTCTTCCTTCCAGTCTGTTGATTGCTTGATTTTCCTTTAGGGAATTTTTAGTGTGTGTTGTGTGTTTCTCACTAGATTAACCTTAGAGTGTCAGTTGATCATTTCACAAGGTGGAATATCAATAGCTTTGTCATTCATGTAGGCTTCAGGGCCTGCCGCCAGTTAATTTGGAGACACTTCCACCACCACTGAGGTGAAGGCTTCATCAAGAGGGTTATTTTGAAATCACTGGGCCACAGGAAACTGTACCCCAGGTTGTTCCTTGAGAATACTTTTTTGCACCAAAGGAGACTAGCATTTATGACCTTGAAGTTGAAGGCTTCAAGCATGAAAACCCTCTAATCATCAATCTTTTAGCACCAATCCTTGTTCAGGTAGTCCCTCCTAAGGTGATTTCTCTTGATTGTCATCTTGTTAGGTGACTGGATATGGAAGTGATTAATATACTTCTACTAGGATTTATCATACTCCCATATCAGCTGTGAGAGGAGGGGGGGTTGTACCTCCTCTTACACCTTAACCTACAAGGACTATTACTAACCAAAAACCTACAAATTTTGGCAGTGGAAAAATCCCTACAATGACTACGACCATTGTTCCTACTATACAAAATGTGTCTAGAAATCCTTTCGCATATAGGATGTTGGGTTTTGACTCAAGATCGACTTTAAATTACTCTAATCTACATATTATTGGTATGGGGGTAGGGAGTTCTAATTATCCCTTGATAGGAACCTTTACAGGAACCACTACTCCATTTAATTCTATCCCTTACAGTGGGGGTCATATCCCTCCTCCACCCCCCTCCCTTGGAGGTGCTTTCCAGCAGGCATCCGAGATTAATACCAGTTCTAGCTTGTTCAGTTGAGGGAGTGATGGGCCTCAGTCCTATATGAATCTGGTTGGGTCTATTCCTTTCTCTTTGTTTATTTCTTTAGGAAACAATTCTTTCTCATCGTCCATGTTTTCGTCAGGGGGAAACCCATTCTTTAATCAACCCAACCCTATGCAAGGCTTCGTTCCTTCATAGGGAGATATGACAAGAGATTTATCCTCTCAAGATCTTGGAAATCCCTAGTAGGGCTCTTTTCCTTCACAAGGGATGTCGATCGGAGGAAACCCCTACCATACTCAGTGGAACCCTGGGCAGGGTTTAGTACCTATTCCAGGAGGATCAACTGGGGGCATCCCCAACCAAGGTCCTTGGAATACCATGCAAATAAAAATCCCTACCCAAGGTATGTCATCGAATTATGTGAATCCATCGACGATGAAGAATAACGTGCAAACTCCTTATATTGGACAACGACACCATGGTTTTTACCAGAACCCTGGCCAACAAGCAAAATTTTCCTGGAAACTTGGTGCCAGTCAAAATCCAGGCTCTTCTTTTCCTTTGAATCCACCACAACCTAGGTTACTTTTCCTAGAAACTATTCATTTGTTATATTTATCAAGGTTGTTGAATGATTTGATCTGTCATGATCCACATTGGCCTCCTATGCCAACTAATTTTCCCTCATACATACCAAAACTTCAAGGAAATCCTGGAGAATATCCAGGTGATCATGTTACAACATTTCACTTATGGTACTCCTCCAACTCGTTGAAGGATGAATCTATTCAGTTTCATTTATTTCAACGCACTCTTGTAGGGAGTTATGGAAAATGGTATTTCGATATAGAAATATCAAAGTACTCTTACGTTAATGACCTAACAATGGTTTTCCTAAACCATTTCCAATTACCATTGAGATACGATGATGGCATTAAGTTGTTGGAAAATTTCGAGCAAAAAAAAGTTGTACATATGTCCAATCATATCCAAGAATGGAGTTGCCGAAAGAGATTGATCAAAGTGAAGGTTTCTCCTTCATTTTTGCTCGAGTGGTTCCTAAAGTACTTGGTGCCTTGTGTCTCCAAAAACATCGGGACTTCCAGAGTTTTCTCTGAAGAAGAGGCTATTATGAGAGATGAGAAACTAGAATTGATTTATTCTCAATCCAGAATGTTGTACTAAATTCTTCGAGACACACCACGGTCAAATTTTGACAAAACCAAACTGAACTTTGGGCCTCACATCGATGGTATAGTAGGCTCAGCACAAAGCAAGTCCAAAAATCAATTTTCTAACCAATTACAACAATTATGAATCCAAGAGACTGTGTCCATGCAAACCCCTAGTCTGGATTCCCCTGCAACCCAAACATTGGAAGTACACAATGTGCAGTTGACGAATCCCAAGGGTAACCAACAACCCAAGGGAAAAAGAAAGGCCAAAGGAAAGAAGGGTAATGGGGGTAAAAAGGCTGCTAACAATGTTGGCGAGGGTAAAAATGAGAAGAAGAAGGTGAATTTTTTGTGTAATCTTTGCATGGACGATCACTTGACTCACCAATTCCCTCAGCT
The DNA here is from genome assembly GCA_009831015.1 of Picea engelmannii. Classification (NCBI taxonomy): domain Eukaryota; kingdom Viridiplantae; phylum Streptophyta; class Pinopsida; order Pinales; family Pinaceae; genus Picea; species Picea engelmannii. The sequence goes on along the minus strand of ML785638.1, from coordinate 307,651 downwards.
TGAGGAAGCCCATAAGATTTTTGCATAGTATCATCATGTTGTGTTAACCAACCCTTTCCCTCAAGGGAAACATATGGCACAATATTCCTCATCCATAAATGTGTCTGGGGGGAATCAAGGAGCCCCCACGCTTAATGCTAATAATTGAGTCGAAAACATATACATGATGAGATCAAATGTTCATCTTCAGACCAAGGCTCATGATTACAAAATGTCAAAATCTGCTGACAGGGGAAAAGAAGCTTCCAACAAACCACTTCCTCTTCATATTGAGAATAATGTGGGAGAAACTATGACTCAAATCCATAAGGGTGTGTTTAATAAGGATTCTCACAATCTGAGCTCAAGGGATGCTCAAAACTACTCCATTGTGGAGGATCTGGCACAAACTCCTTGTGCAATGTCAGCTCTGGAAGTTCTCCAGAGTTTCCCCTCCGAGAGAAAAACATTGTTTTCTACCCTGGGTACTGTTGAAATGGATAAATTGGGAACTATTTTTTTTTACCCTACCAATTATAAACCTCGTTTTCCTCCCCACATCACTTTTGAGATAGTAGTGGTTTATGCCACAAAATCTTTGACACAGAACATTTTTCGTATGGTGGTAAACAAGGGTGCCTCGACTTGCATGATGTCATTGGCCTAGTGGAAGGCCATTGGCCAAACCAAGTTGTCTCCATCATCAATGTTGTTAACTGTGTTTAACAGCTACTCTTTTAGACCATGTGTTATAATCCCCTCCTTCCTCGTGCAGTTGGAGGGAAAAACTTTGTGTATCGAGGTAGAAATAGTCGATGCACTTCTCAACTACAATATTTTGTTAGAACGAAGTTGGACCTACAAACTTACAACAGTTGTATCCACCATTTTTTAGGTATTATGGTTTCCTCATGAAGGTCGGATTATACCCATTGATTAGTTATCATTATCCCATCCTGACCCTTCGTCGGGGGCATCCACGGTCCCGATGATTGACAACCCATAGCCAGGTACCATAAACTTATGTGTTGGATTGTTTCCATCTCTAATGGGAATTTTTTTTATCCATCACCTTTTAACGATGTCAAGTTTATTTTGTCTATCCCTCATCAGCCTAAGGATGCTATCTTTCAAGTAGATTATTTTTGAACAAGTTATTTTAATGATCTGTAGAATTTACCTTCCCCATCGACTTTGATGGAAGGGGTAGGGAATCCTGGCATTCTTATTCCCCTATTCATTGTTGAGGTTGCGTACAACATTCTCCATCAATCCTTGGCCAACCCTGATCCAACTCCCCCTCAAGAGCTAGATCTTGTTCTCAATCTGATTTTGGTTCAAGACTCTCTAACTACTCACGATCCTTTGGACTTGGTCTTGCCCTATAAGGACGAGATTTTATAGGCAATGACTGCATTGGATATACCTTGGGATGATATTCACCATAGATATTATTTTTTACTCAGTATTAGGAGAGTATAAGTAGGATATTTCACCATGACCATGAAAGGAGATGTCACTTGTCCTATTAACCCTCTGGCCATGCACATAATCTATGTTGAGGGAAACATGGTGAGTATAACTGAAACAATTCCAATTGACATCTATAAAACCCATGGTGTCGTTTAAAACGTCTTCATTGGAGCGGATTTTTCCTCTAAGGAGATTCAGGTGTACTCTAAATTATTTAAAGAGTTTCACGATGTTTTTTCCTAGTCTTATGAGGATATTCCAAGCATTGACCCTCGTATAGTAAAACACAAGATTAGGACATATCACGATGCTAAGCATGTTTGGAATAAGATTTTTTCAATCAATCCTAGAAAGGAAACAACTATCAAGGCTAAGGTAGAGAAAATCATTAAGGTTGGTTCCATCTATTCAGTTCAATTGACAGAATGGGTGTCAAACCCTGTTCCTGTCAACAAAAAACATGGTATGATTCGTGTGTGCACGAACTTTCTGATCTAAATAAATATTTCCCACACCATTCATTGATTAGATAATCGATGAATGTGCAGGATGTGAAGTCTTTTTGTTTATGAATGATTTTTTTGGGTACAATAAGATCCATATCAAACCTAAGGATCAACATAAGACTCCTTTCATATGTCCTTGGGGTACGTTTGCATATAGGAAAAATTGTTTTGGCCTTAAAAACATTGGAGCTACTTTTCAATGGTCCATGTCATTTTACTTCCATGACCTCATGCATATAGTCGAGGCATATCTTCATGATCTAGCATCATTCTCTTGTAAGAGATATGATCATCCTGCCCACTTACGACTTATTTTTTAGAGGTGTCACTACTACTAGATTATCCTATATCCGACCAAATATATTTTTTGTGTAACATAAGGATGTTTGTTAGGATTTATCATGTATACTAGAGGGATCATGGTTGATCCTCTCAGGGTTGAGGAAATAGTTCAATTTCCTCTCCCGTGCACAATCCCACAGCTTCAAATTCTACCAGGGAAAGCTAACTTCCTTCGGTGATTTCTTGTTGACTATGCCAAAATAATTAAAAAATTTATGCATCTCTTGAAAAAATGGGTCCCATGATTTCGGGATGAAGCGGCTCAAAGCCCTTTTGAAGCGTTGAAAAGTGCCCTGACGTCTGCCCCTCTGCTTAGTCCTTCGAATTATGGCAAGGATTTTTTGTTATACTTGGATGTAGTAGAGTCGACCATTGGTATGGTATTAGTTCAGGAGGATGACGTGCTCCAGGAACATGTCATCTACTACATTGGATGAGGCTTAGTTGGACCAAAACTCAACTACACTCATGTTGACAAAATTGCTTTGGCAGTTTTCCATGTTGTCCAAAGGTTCCTTCATTACATTCTACTTCACAATACCACCGTCATAGATATCGTGAATCCTTTTCAATATGTGTTGACACGATGGGTCATCGGCGAGAATATTAGTCGATAGATAGTTATTCTTCAAGAATTTGATTTGGACTTTTTTCAGAGAATTATAAGAAGTATTTGGTATTTTCTAAGATAATTTTAGAACTTCCAGTTGAGATTGTTAATGATTTTCCCGAATATTCATCTATCAATGAGGATATTTTCCTTATTGCATTGTCAGGCCCTTGGTATGGATATATACTTGTGTACCTTTAGACTTTGAAGTTCCCTTCCTCTACTTCTTGTTATGAGAGTCGACAGATACGCCATCAAGCACATAATTACCTTATTATCGATGATACTTTATATCGTCAAGGAGTTGATTATGTTCTTCATCATTGTCTAACTCATGACAAGTCAAAGCTTGTGTTGAATGAATGTCACACTGGAGCATGTGGTGGTCACTTGTCTGGTTTGGAAACATCCCAGAAAATTATTCTCACTCAATACTTCTGGCCCTCATTGATAAAATATTGTATATAGGTGGTCAAGAAGTGTCACCCATTCCATATCTTCTCTCAAAAGATGCAGGAAAACCCTACTCCCATGTTTTTGGTTATTGTTGTTGGTCCCTTCACTAAGTCGGGTATTGATTTCACTACATGCCACACGTCTTTGGATAAGGGGCATCATTATATCATCATGGGAGTAGACTACTTCACTAATGATGGGGAAATGACTACACTTTTCATTTTTAACCAGATTGTAGCTCAGTTCAGTATACCAAAGGATATTGTCATAGACCATGGTAGTCACTTCCAGAATAAGATGGTGATTGAGTTAACATAAAATATTGGGTTTAAAAAAGAAAATTCGTCACCCTACTATCCACAGGAGAAATGTCAGTTAGAGGTTGTCAATAAATATCTCAATATTATTATGCAACGAACAATCAATTCAGCCAAGTTGAATTGGCATTTGATGTTGTACTCAACACTTTGGGTGTATCGGACTTCAATAAAGAATTCTATCGGTTTCTCTCCTTTCCAACTCATTTATAGGTTGGAGGCAGTCCTACCCATAGAGCACCAAATACCCTCTCTTAAGTTGGAAATGGAATTACTTCCCGACAAACTACACTTGAGGAGAATCTCCTTTATCTCGAGAAACTCGATGAGAAACGTCTAGATGTATCCTTGGCCAACGAGGCTCACAAACAACGTGTCAAGTGTCAATATGATCAATTGGTATTCTCTAGATTTTTCTTATAAGGTGATATTTTCCTAGTCTATGATTGTTGGGACCTTCCTTTTGATAAAATAAGTTGCATAATTTATTAAGGAGATAACCCATCAAGTGAAGAGGGATGAGAAAGGAAACATGCAACAAAAATACATTGGAATAGAACATAGTCTAAAGCCAACGCATAATCAGTTTTGAGACAATACATTTACAACAAAATCAAGAACAGAAGAGGGCCTACAAGTTCTCATGGAGAGGAAGGAAACGATTTTATTGATCCTTTTTTTATTGTACTATATTGTAATGGGTGGGTGTGTGAAATATAGGAGAGAGGAACGAGAACCAAGAACTACATATGTACTCTAGAGCTAGAATGTAGTCAGAAAGGGAAGGGATTAGACTGATTATGATTAGCTTTAGTATTATGTTGAGAAGTGCCTATTGATCTCTTCTACGAAAATTATGGTAGAATACTAATGTAAATATGTGAATGTATGTGAATCAAGACCATTTGATATAATGGAAAGATAATGGAGATCAAATTTTGAAATCTCCTAGTTTATATTACTTTATGTGTCTCTGAAATATCAATATGTGATTTTCTGTTATGAATTACATGTATTTATGACTTCTTGATGTTTTGTACAGCTTTTTTATCATGTATCAATGTATGATGTGTTAAAGTATATGAACTAAGTAATCTATCTTTAATTATAATAATAACAATATAGATCGGTGATAGATATGTATAACATTCTTCTTACCATTACCTTAGTTCTTTGTCTCGGTTGCGCTTCAGGCGAGACTTATTTCCTTTTGGAAAGATGAAAATTCCAGTGCACTAGACTACATCCATACCCTTTTGTTGGTAACCTGATGAGGACCTTGGTCTGACAACTTTTCACCAACAAAATGGTTTTGTTGTCAGGACCCTGATTTTACAAGGGAACTTGTAAGGAGAATGTTTCCACGGATCCACAAGTATGATGTTCGGAAGTGGTGGGAATGCAAGTGTGATTTGTTCATACTGAAGGAAGAGGAGTTACGGAATATGAAATGGGATGTCGCCAAGGATTTTTTCTTCTACTTGGAAAGATCAAGCGACCAATATGAAATATTCTGGGTAGAATTCCCAAAACATTTTTTCCAGTGGGTAGATTTCCTACAAGAAGCATTAAAGTTTAAAAATAGGTAAAATAAATTGGTTCTTGAGATACATAGAGGCTAGTAGAGCTTCACCAAATGAATCACCATATTACTCAAGGGGTGGATTTCTGGGTTGACACATCCTTGGAAGGTTATATCATCGAGTTTGTAGTGGAAAACCACCAGTCGTTTTCATGAGCCGAAGAAATATTCAAGAAAGGGGAACATGGGATATTGTTGAGGGAAATTCCCCTTTCGATCAAGGAATTTTTGGAGAAAGAGGGGATGCTAGTTGTTTCCTTGTGTGATATCGAAGCCTAAACCCATGCACTTGAGGTGGGGTGATCTTGGGGCAGGTTCATGACCTAAGAAGGGGAAGGGGTTCTTTGACAGAAGGGGGAAGAAAAAACCACAAGAAGTGCACGTTCCATGAGGAGAGCCGCCATAGTTTAGAAATGGTGGCAGGGAAAGATAAAGAGAGTAGAAAAGTAGTCCAAAGTGTTTCAGAAAGAAATCGAACCTGAAGGAATGAATGAAATAAAGTCAGAGGAGTTGCGGAAGTTGTGAAGACAAGAAAAATTGGTCAGTCTAAGATTGTAGGAAAGAGAAGCGTAGAAAGTAAGAAGTCCCACAGAGAGTGTATGAGATGAGGAAGGTTTAGAAGTAAGAGAGGATGAAGGATGTATGGATCTTGAAAAATATAGAGAATATTCATTCCTGATCTCAAGAGGAGTCGATCATGAAGCAGAGCAGGTTTCTTCAATATAAGAAAACTAGACCCCACAGATCAAAGAAACCCACCCAAAAGTCAGTGGAACCAACCCCAAGTCATTCGTCCCCTAGGTTCCTTCAATACCCTTGGTAAGTTCAATACCTCATACTCATGAAAAAAAAATTGTGTCGAATTCAGTCAGTTCAACAAGACTCGCACCTATAAACAGTGGGAGGATATTTGGGTCTCCTGGTAAATCACAACTAGGGCCATTAGGATTTATTTTGATAGGAACAAGAAAACTAACAATGGATGGAAACATAAGAGAATCGATCACCCGATACCCAAAATTTTTGGGTAAATGGGATGAGGACGTAGAACAACATTGGTTTCTATGTGAGGCCATCTAGAGGTTGAGAGGGACCTTGGATGCAAACAAGTTAGTAGAATTCCAGACTAACTTGAGGGGTCATGCCCTCAAATGGTACATGAAATCTATTGAGCCTGCGGTGGAGGGACAATACTTTTCCCTTGACCAGATGCATCATAAATTCATTGTCAAATTCAAACTACCTCAGTTAGAACAATAAGCTCTCTCTGAGTTGCATGAGATTCAACAGAGAGAGGGGGAGTCTGCATCAGAATACAATTAGAAGTTTAAGGATACTATTGGGATCTTGGTGCACCCAATTCATGAATACCATCAAAGGGAATGGTACATCCAAGGGTTTCTACCCTTGACATGAATCCCCTTGACATGACAAAGAATAGGCATGCTAACATAGGACTTGAAAAAATCAATGAAGATTGAATCCATGGAGGGATACCCAGGGAGCCTGAGGATAACCATACCTCCAATAGATTCACACATATTGAATCTCCAAGGAAAGATATCTGCACTTATGGAGAAGATCTGGGAATTAACTCTACTCAAGCCATCACGACCTCAAGTTTGGTGTACAGGATGCTACACAGAGGGGAATCTGGCAACTGAGAGTCCGCAGATAAGAGGAATGGGCCACCCCCCTACAATACCAACCAGAGTAGTTGTGCAGGTATCGAAAACTTTTCCATTTCATGCATCGTTTCAATACAAATCTTTCCCAAGTGCCCAACCCACTCAGAAAACCAAATACTATGAAATTTGTCGGACTCGGGAGAATGCACCAAGAAACTGCCCCAATCATACAAAAATACTCGCATGTTCCCAATACAATACATTGTGAATTCTGCGGGTCCACGAAACATCTACAAACCAATGTTGAGCATTAGATGCACTTGCCGACAGACTAGACCAAACTGCATTCAGGATAAAAAAAACACCCCAAGGGTTAGGAAGAGGTCGGGGAAGTGGCAGTGCAGGTGGATTTATAGAAGGGAGGAATGGAGGATGAGGACCAGGTCTATGTTACAATTCTCATGAACAAGGACATATCACTATAGATTGTCCTCATCCTCAACAACCATGGTGTTCACACTGTAGAACTAATGCCCACACAACTAAAGAATGCTAATATCTGATCGTAAAGTGGGACAAATAGGATCATCAAAGAGGAGATAAATTCATAGGCTCGAAACTCAGGAGATAATTCAAAGGGAGGCTACCCAAATTCGACATCATCACTCGTGAAGGAGAAAAAACTGGGTTAGATGGAGATAATCAGCCCAATATTTAGAAAGCATCCCCCAAGGATGACAGGTATGGTCCTTTGAAACAAAAACTATTTTTCAAAGATGCAGTAGAAATATTCAGAGGAGAATATGCTCTAGAAATAAGAGAAAACCAGATCCAGGTAGATATTGGTGGCCACCCACCTTTTCCAACTGGCTCAAAACAATTTTCTGACAATTTTGGTATTTTACTATTTTTAGCAGTTTTCAGGTCCTAAACTTTCGGAGTCGTTTAGAGGCCCTAAATGATGTTTTCTGGGAAAACAGGGAGCAACATGGAAGTTCCCTCGATGCTTCTCACTCAAAAGTTGTAGTCCTCGGGTAGATATTTCTAGCGAGGTATTGAGCACCCTAAATGAAGATCGTATGAAAAAGTTATGCCCCTGGGAAGTTGACGTATCAACTACCCCCATCGGGGCCTGCAAACCTTTTTTCTTTTCATCTTCCAGGGTTAGGGTTTTGGATTTTACTTATGTTCAAAAGGCCCTCAGAGCCTCATTGTAACAATCATCTTCTTGCGAATGTGAGTAGCCGTCGCATCTCTTCTCAAAGACAAGTTTCCACCATTCTAGCAAGTCTTTCACTCTTTATTTTTACAGTTCTGTACATTTCTCACATTAATAAAAAATTTGTCTTACCGTATCTCTATGTTTATGGTTGCATCTCTGATATATTTCTATTATATTGTTGGATATCTGATACATCTCTGTACATTTCTTTATTATATCTCCACTCTCATTTCATGCTGAAAATAATCCGATTCAAAAACCTCATAAAGTAACCCTTCAACCCAATACCTCTCAAGATCCTACCTCACCTCTTGCACCCTGAAACCTTGTAAACTCGAGACGACCCCGTGAGTAGTCTCAAAATAAAATCAACCTCTAGTTTCAATTATTCTCTGGGATCCTGGGAGATGACCGACTTTATGAGAAGTTGCAAAACACCTTGTACCTAATCCTAGGGGATGAGGGAACCCTAAAGACCACTATAACCACCAACCTCCCTGAGAATAATACACAGAGATTACAAAGAAGTAAGGTACAAAATGGAAAATAATTTAGGTTGGAAGCCCATTTAGACAACTTGAATTAAATATGTCATGCTAGACTTAGGCTCAGATGTCAACATCTTACCCAAAATGACTCGGGAGGCTCTAGGGAAACCTCAATTAGTCTATTCCCCCATCCAGTAGAGAATGACAAACAAATACTACATATTAAACCAATACTGCATCTTTCGAGTGGGAAAGATGGAAGATGTGGAGGTAGATGTTGCAGGAGTTAAAACAATAGTTGATTTTTAAGTGATTGAAATCACGAGAGATGAAGACCCCTACCCTGCCTTATTAGGAATTGATTGGGTTTATGACAATTATGCTTTCATTGACTTAAAGAGGGACATTATAACGTTTGAAGAAGATGGAGTAAAATTAATTCAGTGCTTAGATCCATACATGCGACCAAGATATATTGCGCCAGTGGATAATAACATGCAATTAGAAGTTCTCGACCAGTTATACATCATAAAAACATGGATGAGGCTAGATTAAATCAACCCCACCATAGATGGATATGTAAGTTGGAGGAGTATACAATCAGTTGAGGAGGACTCATAACTAGCTTTTGATAGTTGGCAATAGGGTTCATATGAAATATTTTCTAGACATTGCACAACTATCAGGGAAATGAGATGGATTGGGACTGAAAAGAGGGATCACCCAACATATAATGGTATGCCATATTTGAATAACTTTCTCATTGATATAGACAAAATCATTTCTCTAGAGAAAAGGATCTCGGTTCTGGATATAGCTTTGCAAGATACCCTAGCCCAATGGTGGGCCACTCACGGAGCTTCACTTCTAGATTGGGAGGACACAAAGAGATCTATTTGATACATATTTCTCAGAAGAAATCAAGTGACAGTAGAGACGAACATGAATTTTCATAAAGAGAAACTTTTCAATGGGCATTATGACCCCATAATGCATGTTGAGCAATGCATCAATCAATGTCAAGCTACGCAAGTACCATATCAATTATGGGTTCACTTATTTTTCCACTCATTAGATGTGATTCCAAAAAACTAGTACATAAATGAAGAGACCATAAGACAAATTAACCAGTGGAAGACATTAGAAGACCAATTTTGTAGATACTTTTCTTTTACTGATAGGACTCCTGAGTGTTACACATCAACATTACTTGCTTTGATAAGTGTCGCAAGTGTCGCACGTTGCTCACAAGTGTCGAAAGTGTCAAGCAAAGAATACTACCATGATGCCTATGTCATACTTATGATGACACTAAGGAAACACTTAAAATACCTCAAACACTTGATTTGCAGGAAGAGAATTGGTTAACTGAAGATAAGTACCTCTTTCCACCTGAAAGAATCATCAAATCTAAGGTTTTAGAAGAGACCGCTCCCCTATATCACCCTTAGGAGTGTTGGTGCTCCCCTATAAAGTGCTAGGGAGCGTTATAACACCAAACAATACTTCTAAGGCAGCGCTATGGATTTTTAGAGCGTTGGTGCCCCCCTAAAGCCTACTAGGGAGCGTTATAGTGCAATGATGGACTTTTTGAGGGAGCACTACCTATTCTGGGTAGCAGCTGATCTATTGAGGAGAATAAGGGGAAGATCTTTCAATCTTGGAAGGTAGTTGCATTAGAATTCCTGGTTCAGCCATGATCTTAGGAGAAGATCCCTGATTTAAGGAGGGAAATCCTCAACTTACCCTAAAGATACCTCAAGAGGTTAGGCCTCTCTAAACCTATATAAACAGGCTCTATCATGGTGGAAAGGAGGAAGAATTGGAAGCATGAAACCTATGATCTCATAGGCAACATACAGTGAATTGGAGGAAAGTAATCAGTAAAGTTGTTGTCGTCCGAATCGTGGATCTTTTGAGCAAGGGTTAGACAAAGGGGACTTGACGAAGCTGTTGCATTCACATCTATGGTTGTAAATTACTTCTGTCATTATTCTCATCAATATGACACGCTTGGTCTGTTTCTTTCTAGTTTGTGTTTAATCTCACATGAACTTGTCTCTAATAGATAGATCTATTTCAAGATAATATCAATAGAGAAGGAAGTGGTTGTACTATTGTTTGTCTATAGGGCTCATCGAGGAGCGAAAGATTGGAGTTCAACTTGGAGCGTGCATGGACAAACGCCGGTAAAAGGTACTTCTTTCCTCCTTCCTCCTCACACATTATTTTGTATAGATCTGAAAGGAAGTTGGTGTCCATGTTAAGCGTCTTCTGTCTTAAGAGTTAAGAGTCTATCTCTCAAGAGGAGATCTACCTGTCCGCAGGGAGATTTTCCTTCAACAGAAACTGGTGACTCCACTGGGGAGCCTCAAATCGAAACTTTTTTGGTTTTGATTTTTCCTCATAGACCTTGTCTTACCCTTTGATTGTTTTCAGACCTGGTTCATCCTTTTTTGATTGATTTCATGTGCTTATTGACTCCTTAACCCATCACACTCAGCTTGATTGCCAAAATCCGACTGAAATTTTGGACTTTTGGACATTTTCATGAGATTTTTAAGCCTGGAGCCCCTGTGGCTATGTTAACAGAGCGCCAATGCTCCTTGGATGTGTTAGACAAAGAACTATAATGCTTGGTTCCCCTTACACCAGAGCGCCAACCCTCTTTTGGCAAGAAACCTTTCCAGAATTGCTTTTTTCAGGGTCCAGTCTCTGTGTTTCACTTGCTGAGCCTCTCTGTGAGTCAATGCTTCTTCCCACTCAACTTTGACATCCATCCTTCTAAGGAACAAATACCTTGTTGTTTAGATTTTGTAGCCTTCTTCATTATTTTTTGAGTTTTTCTGCTGTTGGGAGTTTGAAACCAATGCACTGTTTTTCTCTCCTTTTTTACTGAGCGAGAAACTCTGGTGAAGGACATCAGAAGTCTACAGATCTCTTCATTTGGTTTTTGTTGAGGTCATTGTTCTCAGGATCGAACCCAGAATTTATTTTTGTGTGAAATTCTTGATTTTCTTTGTTTTCTTTTCTTTTGCTTCTTGTTTTTTATCACAACAAGAGGGTGTATTGTTTGTACGAAACCTGCTTATGTTTGTCTGAGTTTCCTTGATCCAAAAAGATAATTGGCAGGAGAAGTGTCATTTTGAATTAATCATTATTCGCACACAAACAATAAATAGACACCTTCATGATTGATTTGCATATTAGAAGACATCTCCAAAAGTTTTAGCACCACATCGGATTTGATTGAAGAAAATTTGTTTGAGGACATTCCCTATTAGTGCTTGTTAGTGAAAATAACTCTCTCTCTCTCCCTTAGATAGACATTCATCGAAAAGAAATGATTTCTTATCATCTTTAATGCATTTTTTGGGGATTGAGTCATCATTCCATCCGTTTCACTTCCATGCAACCCTTTTAAGTAAAGAACAACTATAAAATGAACCCTAATTAAAAACTATCTAGAACATTTTCTTTTCTAGGATCCTCCACCAACAGTAGACTAGGATTAGTACTTTGGATTAGTCTGTGAGCATAACTCTCCAAAGTTTCCAAAACAAACATTAGCATCCTGAAACAGACATTGGTCAAACTCACTCAGGCTCCTTGGAGGGTAAATCCACAATTACTGCGTGGAATCTTGCACCAAGGTGAAAGTCCATTAAGCAGGTCGCCATTATAACTATTCCACCATATCCCCGCCCCTTCTTAACTTGATCACACGACGTTGGATTTCATCACCAAATAGTATGGTCATCGAGATAAGGTTTTGTTTGCTTGGTTGTGATTCCTAGATTCTATTAGCGTATGCTGCTTCTTTTCAATAGTTGGCCATAGATTTTTTTCGCCGACTCTTTTTTGCCAACATCGACCATCCACACTGTTCATGGAGGCTATAGGGACTTTCTCCAGAAAATATGGAAGAGAATACCCCTTTACCCCCTCATTATATGGAGGAATCTCCTCAACAAAGCGAGGTTCACGACACTATAACCTCCCAAGAAGAAGTTCCCACTTCTTTAGAGAATTTTCGAATTGTTTCAAAGTCTCTAGAGGCTTTCCTCATTTCGGAGGGATATGAGAGACGTGTTCTCCAGCTCAATTTAGCTAGTGAATTCGTCGTCATCAATCCTTCTAACATTCCAACTGGGCCTTATTCAAACCCTCTAGTCGATGACCCCTTTTGGACTGCAGAAATTGTTCGAAGTCCACTGCGCATGGTGCAAGATCTTTATGGAACAGGAATAGGTGTCGACGCACCTATCACCTACACCGTACCCTTAAACCATTTTACTGGTACTACCGTTTTTTCAACTACACCGTCCGTTGATCTGAACACATCATCTATTGGCCCAAGGTCCACTTTTTCTCTCCAGACAACCCACTCTACAATGGTCCCTCACGTTCTGACTCTTCCCGCCGGTAATGCAGTGGTTAGCCAAGTTGCAATTGGCACACCACTAACACCTAGACCTTCATCATCACTCCCTATTAGGTACAGAGAATTGAATTCTTCCATTTTCACTACTACCCAAGTTATGCCTGAAAGTTCTATACCTATACAACAACCCGGAGGGACCGGTCTTGGTGGCTTTAATCCATTAAGTAGCACCGGTCGGTCGTTTACGTATGGTTCCCAAATTTCAAGAACTCCACCTCAAGCTGGGGGGCATCCTCCCATCGGAGGACAACTTCCATTTGGAGGGCACCCTCATGCTAGGGGGCAACCTCGATCCGGAGCCTACCATCAACCTTATGGACAAAATGTGTCTCCCAGACCCAATCCATGGAATATACCTTTTCCAGGAAACCCACAGTTCTCAGGGGGACACAATCCTCAAGCTCCACAACAATCTCTTCTCCCTCAAGGGACTCATCTATATCCTCCTTATGGAAAAATGCCAAATCTGGCTTATAATCCTCAAAACCCATCTGGTTATCCTCCGCTCGCACATGTTTCTCAAACCCCCTCAAATCCTGTGTACCCTGGTCAACACCAAACTTATACAAGAGGACCCACTGGTTACAATTATCCACCTAATGCAGTGTATTTTCCTACTGGTGTTCCTATGCCACCCCAGTATTACCCGCAGGTTAACCGACAACTACCTTTCCTAGCAACTCTGGACCTCCCAGACTTGTCTTGGTTAATGAATGATCCTATTTTTCATTCTCCGGTTTGGCCAGCTATTCCAGCTAAACTTCCTTCTGATATCCCAAAATTCGACAGAAAGTCCGGAGAAGACCCAAAAAACCATGTGATGACTTTTCATTTGTGGTGTTCATCGAACTCCCTCATGGACGATTCTATACGTTTGCATCTTTTTCAATGAACGCTTACGGGTTCTGCAACAAAGTGGTATATTGAACTACCACGTGCTTCTTTTCACGATTTCAACTCCTTTGCCATGTCCTTCCTCACACACTTCCAACTACCCATTTGATACGAGACGGGTACTGAACTATTGACCTCCCTTCATTAGACAACCTCTGTACATATCTCTGATCATATTCATGAATGGAGATGAAGACAAAGGTTAATGAAAGTAGTCATTCCTGACCAATTATTAGCGGAATGGTTCACCAAATCACTGTTACCCCAGATCGCTCGTGATGTTTCTATGGGTGGCGTAGTCACCGAGGAAGAAGCTATTTCTTGAGCTCAGTACTTAGATTTGGTTTATTCACAATCCAGTACTCTGTACGAGTTGATACCAAATTCTATCCATGCCACTAATGATCCATCCAAACCATTTTCTACCTTGCACGCGGATGGAGTTATTGGCTCCGTCAAAACCCAATCTACTTCCCAGTCAACTGGAACAACCCAGCAGTCCACTTCAACGTCTGCTCCTAGTTCGAATTCACCCTCTTCTACCTCCCCTCAAACTTAGGTCTCTAAGGTGAATACGGTCCAATTGACCCCTTCACAACAATCTGGGGGCAAGAGGAAAGCAAGAAATAAACCCAAGAAAAACAACAACAATGAACAACCAAAAAATCAACCTCAAACCCCTGCTGCCGAAAAACAACCACAATGGAAACCGAAATTCCCATGTCTCATTTGTGGCGATGATCACTACACTCGAGACTGTCCACATCAAGATGAAGTGGCCAATCTTTTTAAGGGAAATTCACAACCCGTTGTGCTTACCCAACCTTTTCCACAGCAGCAATCTTTGGTTGCTCAAACCCCCACTCCAAGGGGCAGTTCCAACCAATCCCATGATGAGGCCTCGACAAGTGCCCACATTTACATGTTTAACGAGATTAATTTGACCACTCGCACTATGACATATGACACACCGATTAAACCTGATAAGCCGAATCCCACTAACGGTTCCTTACCAGACCCATTACCATCTTCCGTTAGTCCTCCGTTTGCTAGCCCTCCATCCGGGCCACTTCAAATCAAAAAACCTTCGTTTGACTCCATCTTATGCCCTCCTAAGAGAACTATCCGAAAATCTACCTTTAATCCTAGTTCACGGGCTACCCAAAACTACAACATTGTTGAAGATTTGGATCAAGCACCATGTGCTATGTCCGCTTTGGAATTTCTACAACACTGTCCCAACCAATGTAGAATTCTCTTAGCTTCCATCGGTGCTTTCGATCTTGAGTCATACAATAATCTCACGTTTAATCTGGATGATCATCAACCTAGACTCTCCCACCAACTATCTTTTCAGATCGATGTTGTTGTTCACAATCAACAAATCCACCGAACTATTTTGGATGAGGGAGCCTCTACTTGTGTCATGTCTTTAGCTTGTTGGAAAGGCATAAAATCACCTGCCCTTAACAAATCCCCTACAATGTTACGCGCTTTCAATGGGTGAGGTTTTCATCCTCATGGAATTTTACAATCCTTATTCGTTCAATTGGGCGGAAAAACTATTACTGTTGATGTCAAAGTGGTCGACGCCCCCCTCGATTACAACCTACTACTTGGAAGAAGTTGGTTCTACGCTATGGCTGTCGTCACCTCGTCGATGTTTCGATCTGTACAATTCCCCCATCAAGGCAAAATTGTCACTATCGATCAACTAGATTTCTGTACACCTGACGCTCGTGCCCTTGTCACCAACAACATTCCTTTTTTGGGAGAAAACCCAGTTACATATGAAAGCATTGGTGTTGTCTTGTTAAAATATTCTAGCCTTATGGGTACCTTCCCTACACCACTTCCACCCACCACACATCATATTTCCACCATCAATATGATTTCGACTATGGCTTATCAATCTTTGGAATCATCTGACCCTTGGATTGTACCTAGTCCTATGGAATTCGATGTGCTAGGTGACACCATGCCACTTAGCCCAGCCAAGGCCACATATGTGGCTATTCAATCTACCTCTCCCTCCCCAGAAAACACCCATCTATTGGCACCTGATGCCTGCTCGATGCCGTCATGGTTGGATTCCCTATCGTCTGCAATCGATTACATTTCACAATTTTTTCCTTCTGACGAATCTATAATGGAAATGTTTAGTATTGATGACGTACCTTGGGACGATAACCATCATCAATCCTCTTTTCTTCCGCCTATGGAAGAAATTCACAAAGTCATACACTCTGTCTTCCCTCCTGATGTTACCGATTCTCCACAATCTCCCATCCTCACACAAGATACTCTTTCTAATGGGAATATGGGTAATATCTCTACTATGATTGTTATTGATATTTTGATCAAAGAGGGTGTTGTGGAAAACATTAACCTTGGTGCTAATTGCACACCCGAAGAAGTGGTATCTTACACTGCTCTGTTTAAATAATTCCATGATGTCTTCACTTGGAGCTACGAGGAAATGTCAGGGATCAACCCTTCGATCGTCGTGCATGAAATCAAGACTTACCCTGGTGCGAAACCTGTTCGACAGAAACTCCGTCTGGTTCATCCAAAGAAAATCGTGGCTATAAAGGCAGAAGTTGAGAAACTTTTAAAATCTGGCTTTATCTATCCCGTCCCTTTGACAAAATGGGTCTCCAACCTTGTTTCGGTTGCCAAAAAACAAGGGACCATCCGTGTTTGTGTTGACTATCAGGACCTCAATAAGGCTTGTCCAAAGGACAACTACCCTACGCCCTTCATCGACCAGATCATTGATAATTGCGCTGGGAGCGTAATCTTCTCCTTCATGAATGGTTTTTTTAGGTATAACCAGATTGAAATTTTACTTGCTGATCAACATAAGACGACCTTTATTTGCCCATGGGGAAATTTCGCCTATCGAAAGCTACCTTTTGGTCTCAAAAATGCTGGTGCTACTTTCCAGTGGGCCATGTCATACACTTTCCATGATATCAAGCATATTGCAGAACCTTACCTCGACGAATTACCTGCCCACTCATTCAATCGATCAGATCACGTTGATCACTTACGGGCTATTTTTCTTCGATGTCGGTTTTACCGTATCCACTTGAACCCACATAAGTGTATTTTTGCTGTCGAATCCGGTTGACTCCTCGGTTTTGTTGTCTCTAAAGATGGGATTCAGGTGGATCCCTTAAATATTAAATCTATTCTGGCCTTACCCCCACCTACTAGTTTGACCAAACTCCAAAGTTTGCAAGGAAAAGAAAACTTCCTTCGTCGTTTCATTTGTAACTACGCTGAGATAACTAAAGGATTCATGCGATTGTTGCAGAAAAACACCCCTTTCATCTAGGATGGCATCGCTCAATGATCATTTGACGCTCTCAAGCATGCCTTGACCCACACACCTTTTTTGCACCCTCCAGAGTATACAAAGGACTACATCCTTTACTTAGCTGCCTCTACTTCCACTACTGCAATGGTGTTAGTTCAAGAGGACCCCAACGGTGAGGAACATGTGATCTATTACCTGAGCAAGATTCTATCTGGACCCGAACTCTGATATTCACATGTAGAGAAACTAGCTCTGGCAGTCGTCATCGCTGTCCAGAGATTTCACCATTACATACTACTATGCACCACCACTGTGATTGCGGAATCAAACCCCATGTACCATGTCTTGACACGTCAAGTGCTCAGGGGAAAATACTCTAAATGGATCATCATCCTTCAGGAATTCGATCTTGAATTTGTGAAGTCCAAAGCCAAAAAGTCCCCTGGTGTTTGTGGAGCTTATCTGCGATCTCCCCCATGTTGATGAAGATATCGAACCTAGAGATTCTCTCCCTGACAAAACTCTTTTCCTCATCAACACCTCTGATCCTTGGTACAGAGACATCCCCCTTTATCTCCAAACCCAACGCTTTCAGCCTAACACTTCCCGTGAAGAGCGTTGACATATTCGCCACCATTCGCGTCGTTATCTTATCATCGACGACACCTTGTATCGCCATGGTATTGATACTATCCTTCGACGATGTTTGATCCATGCAGAGGATGAACGCGTTCTGAATGACTATCACCTTGGAGCATGTGGCGGTCACCTTTCTGGGATGGCCACAGCCCAAAAAATTCTATGTGGTGGCTATTTTTGGCCCTCGATTTTCAAAGCTTGTATTGAAGCAGTCAAAAATGCCCACCCTGCCAAGTTTTTAACAACAAGGCATGCACCCACCCTACTACGTTGCACCCCATTATCACCATCGGCCCCTTCGCCAAGTGGGGTATCAATTTTATTCAATGTAATCCTACCTCAGTCGGGGGGCATGGTTATATAATCGTCGCCATCGACTACTTTACCAAATGGGTTGAGGATATGCCTACCTTTCTAAATGATGGTCGTACCACAGCTCTTTTTGTTTTTAACCACATCATAACTCATTTTGGTGTACCACGTGCTATTGTCACAGATCACAGTTCACACTTTAAGAACCAGATGGTGAGAAAATTGCATGCCAAGTTGGGTTTTCGCCATGAAAACACATCCCCATACTATCCTCAGGCCAACGGACAAGTTGAAGCCATCAACAAGGTCCTCAAAACCATGATTCAACGCATGGTAGGGGAAAATAAGACATCATGGCATCTACAACTTTTCTCTGCTCTCTGGGCTTACTGTACTTCCGTGAAAACTGCAACTGGGTTCACTCCTTTCCAGTTAGTGTATGGAATCAAGGTCGTTTTACCAATCGAGTGTGAGATTCCATTTTTGAAACTTAAAGTAGAACTCCTACCCCATACTTCTGTCGAAGAAGAACGTTTCTTATATTTGACCAAACTGGACAAAACACGTCGTGATGTCGCTCTCATTAACGAGGCACATCAGAAATGGATAAAAAATCAATACGACAAATCTGTCCATATTAGGACTTTTACAGAAGGAGACTTAGTCCTCATCTATGACCAGGCTCATGACAAACTAGGGATAGGTAAGTTAGAACCTCTGTGGCATGGCCCTTACATTGTGAAACGTGTTCTGCATAGAGGCGCCTACGAGTTAATTGATTATGATGGAATCTCCCTGGGAGAGCCCCAGAATGGGCTCTATCTTAAAAAGTACTATGCCTAGATCACCTAGCATATGTACTTTGTACATTATTGTATTCTAGTTTAGTGTGTCTGTTTGTTTTTCATGCTCGAGTCTTTACCTTTGCCACTCATAACTGTGCCTTGTGTTTTCATGCGCAGATGACGTCTTCCTTTCCTATATTTGTCGGGTTTGTAGATGGCACTAGTCGACACACCCAGAACATTGCTTTGGCAGAATGGGTCATTTACCAATTTGACGAGGTGGTGAGTTCAGGAGGTATTTGCTTAGGACCAACGACTAATAACATGGTAGAATATCATGCTGTCATCAGACTTTTGACCCAAGCCTCCTCCCTAGGTATCTCTCGTATCATTGTTAACCTAGACTCCCAACTTGTTGTCTATCAACTCAACCATATCTATGCCATTCGTAATCCTATCCTGCTACGTCTCCACCTACAAGTTCATCGTCTTAAACGAATATTTGATTACATCGAATACAGATATATTCCAAGAGAAGTCAACAATGTTTCAGATTCGTTAGCTAATTACATCATGGATTGGTATCTCACCCATAGATAAGGTTTCATGAAGGAAAACAAATTGTACATCACATGTAAATTAAAATACATCACATTAAAGGCATCATCATGTACAAATCTTTTGGCATTGTAAAAACTCAGAACTATATATATATACATAGCGTGACTGAAAATGTTTTGATTACATCAAAAAAGTATTTAGAAGAGCAAAATTTTGGGTATTTACACCCATACAACATTGTCTGACAAGTCATACAAAATATACAATCACCAGAGAGACTCTAATCTCTCTGCACTGCATTGTGCTGAGAGTAACATATCACTGCGCGCACTATGTGTCTCAGTAGAGAATTAACATTCTCTGGCACCCCCATAGTGTGTCTCTGTAGATGTAAAGGCACTTCTCTCCTTCGTAGAGGAGGAATGCCCATCGTGAGGCTTTGAAGGTTTCTTTCAACCTCCTGGAGACCTATCACTGGTGCTCCTAGATCTACTGCAACCTGAGCACCCCCGTGATGTCCTAGTATTGCTATCTCATCTGGGTGCACTGCTCCCTTGTCTGCATGTTAAAAACAATACATCCATTAAAAAACTCTTCCACGTACCCCAAAAAATATATATACGTTAAAAACTTAAAACATAAAAAACTAGACAAGGTGTTGCTTAGTCTCTCACCTGATGCATCCCAATATTCCCCCGCTCGTAGAATCAAATCCATGCTACCGCAAAAGTCCACATCGGCATATGGGAAGTATTCTATCCAAAGATATTGGCATCTCAGCCAAGTGAAGAAGTCACCGGTGAAACAAAACTCTAACTCTGCCACTAGTCTCGGAGACAGACTAGTCCACCGTTCCATCCGTGGTTCTCCCACTAGTCGTACCGCCAATGCAATCTAAGGCTACATCTGGGGGATGCACTCTAAGAATAATGAGACCAAGAACAAACCATATCCGAACTATTTCTACCCCATCCTACACCGTGAAACCTGTTCCTTCACATTCCGAAGAAACCCTTCGCTCCAGTTAAACAGTGTTGGCTCCAAACACTGTATGCCATAAGCTACCTATGATCTCGATGCCATATGTGTGCTAGTGCTTCTCGTCAAACTCATGATGGAAAACAAAATGGAATGAAGGGTTAACTCTCTGATATCCTTGATGGGGATTCTACCCTCCACCAGTCTTGCTCCTGGGACACAATGACGTGCCAGATACACACCCACTTTCTTAGGAAGTTCCCTCTGTCCAGAAAAATCTATAGGAACCCCTCTTTTCGAGAGGCCAGTCAAGAAATGTACATCTTCCAATTCGATGGTTAGAATTTTTGTTCCAATCCGAAACCCTCGCTCTGCGACATCCCACAAAGTTGATTATGTACTCAAGCAGAAGGATTTCTTTCTTCATCTTCTGCAACTTGAAGAATTTCAGAAGGCCACAATCTCTCAACACGGCCCGTGTACGAGGACTCCGCAAAGAAGCCAAATCATCGAGCTCATGCTCCCGTTCCTTCCACTTGATCATGGTCATTGCCGAAACCACCTACAAAAAAAAACAAAAAAAAAACAAAAAAAAAACAAAGAATTTCATTATTCAATTTTTCGGCAATTTCTTAAGCAATTTAAAAACTTGAAATCTATTGCCCATACTATTCAAAAAGGACCACTCCCTCTTTTTATCACTCAATCATCATCATGCAACAATAAAACGTTTTAAAATTACAATAATTTTCATAATGGATGCGTGGGCATATTTTTGAGTTTCCTATGGATTCTTTAACTAAAATGACCTATCTACTTAAGTATCAAGGTGTTGGCATCTATGCTACGACCCTCTAAAAATGTTTTTGTAAAGAATGTATTTTTCCCATCGTTTTCAATAGAGGTCGATTTGATCTTTTTTTGGAGCGGCCTAGGGCTTTATTTTTCAATTTAAATATTGTTGTGGGAATGAATATTGAACCATTTAATTGAAATAAGGGGAGATGAAGATTTACTTGGTTCGAACGGCGAGAGAAATGGTCAACCATAGCTCCGGTATCAAGCAAAACAAGATGCACCTCCAAAATGAGAATCTCCACTGCTACAAATCCTTATGCAAATGAAATGGTAAATGAACATTTTTCTTGTATTACTATTTATAAATTTCCATTTTTTATAAGGTATAGTCATCTATGGGTTTCTTTGACAATATAATGGCTTCACTAAACCTCTAGATTGCAGTTTTGACACTACAGGTTTCAAAGCAGTTCTGATCGTTTGTTTACCTTGTCACATCCACGAGCATAGTCTTAGTTCGTTCTCAAGCTCGAGAATATAAGAACGCATCGGGTAGACTTTTATCTCTTTTTCAGACCTGTATGGACACACGAAAAAGGAACCCCCTGGAGTCATCTTTAAACTCTTTTCAGACTCTCTAAATATGAAAAGATCGTTGAGTGATCTTGCTTCCTTTCACACTCGTTAAAAGGTTCGAAAGGGCGTATTTCGAGTGGTAGTTTATCTCTTTTTCAGCTTCGTGAGACTAACTGTATGAAAAAGAAACTGAGAGAGTTCTCTTTTAAGTGTTTTTCCAGACTCTATAATCATAAAAACCTTTGAGTTTTCTGTCTTTGGACTTGCTAAAATGAACATCGACAGGCCCGTACGGGACCGAACCCTTACTTCTTCTAGTTCGTTAAACAAAGGAAGAGGAACTTACCGAAGGTGAGTTATATCGAGCATGTGTTACCTTCCTCGAGCTCGTTAAATTAAAAAGAGGTACTCGTCTATCTGGATGGGGAAAAATTTGAAAGAAGCAAGCCAAGCAGTCTCTTGAGAACATTACCAAGTAATTCTTAGAGTTGCCCTTGAACATGGCACTTTGTCTTTTTCACTCATTTTAATCCGCTGAACCTCTGCACTAAGCCAATCCTTTGAGTTTCTTTCATTCCTTTGGGTCACCTGACATAAGTCACAGCATCCACTGCATCATAAAGTTTTGGTCCATGTCATGTTTCTGCTGTCATGCCTCAGTGTTCAAGGGAAATATCCACCTCGAGAGTCAGCCATCACAAATATCTTGTCTCGATACCCATGTCAGTCCATGTTCATTTGATCGACCAATTACATATTTGTGTATGTTTCATGTCGTTGATGGGGGATACATCAAGGCCCTCCCTCGACGAGTTTATTCCTGTCGACTTCAACACATTAGCCAGGAACTAGGCTTAGAAACCAGTTAGTACTTTGGGACCTGCATGCCTCAATGGCAGGCCTCCTCACGTCTGACAGTGGGTTTACATCACTGACCTCTGATCGGATGATTCCAAGGATCTTTGACTCCATCTCATCCATTCACATTCGTTGCAATGTACTAGGGTACCTTGGGAATCATTGACATTAATGGTGATCTCCCTCGTGCTTGTTAACGGTTTACATCATTGACCGGTAATCAAGTGGTTTCTACCATGTTTGACATTAGGACATCTATTCACATGGTTAGATTCATACTACATTGGGATCAGTAAGAAGACCCTGGGTTGAGTGATCACTTTGATATGTACTTTGCCTAGGTTGCGAAGGAGTTTCTCTTGAACAATGACACATATACTGTTACATAGATCCACATTGTATTGGTCGTGGCTATGTCTTGTCATCTCGTAGATCCACTGTGTATTTTTTGTGGCTACGATCAGTTCAGGTCATCAAAATACAGATCCACACTATATCCTCGCTGGCTATACCTTTTATCAATACTATTATGGATCCGCAGTGTATTTTATGGCGGCCATATCTTGCAAGTCTTGATCACCCAAGCATAGGTATGCCTGCCTTGGGTTTGGAACATGTCATAATATTTGTTGGATGTTTGTGTGCAACTTCTATCAGGTTCTCCGAGTGTATACCCTTTCTTGAAAGTATATAAAGCATTTCAGTTATCAGTTCTCATCTTCTAACTTCATATTTTGGGGGGCAATCTGTTACACATCAACATTACTCGCTTTGATAAGTGTTGCACATTGCTCACAAGTGTCGCAAGTGTCAAGCAAAGCATACTGCCATGATGCCTATGTCATACTTATGACGACACTAAGGAAACACTTAAAATGCCTCAAACACTTGATTTGAAGGAAGAGAATTGGTTAAATGAAGATAAGTACCTCTTGCCACCTGAAAGAATCATCGAATCTAAGGTTTTAGAAGAGAGCGCTCCTCTATATCACCCTTAAGAGCGTTGGCTCTCCCTTATAAAGTGATAGGGAGCGTTATAACACCAAACAATCCTTCTGAGGGAGTGCTATGGATTTTTAGAGTGTTGGCGCCCCCCTAAAGCCTACTAGGGAGCGCTATAGCACTCTGATGGCCTTTTTGAGGGAGCGCTACCTATTCTAGGCAACATTTGATCTGTTGAGGAGAATAAGGGGAAGATCTTTCAATCTTGGAAGGAAATTGCATTTGAATTCATGGTTCATCCATGATCTTAGGAGAATATCCCTAATTTAAGGAGGGAAATCCTCAGCATACCCTAAAGATACCTCAAGAGGTTAGGCCTCTCTAAACCTATATAAACAGGCTCTATGATGGTGGAAAGAAGGAAGAATTGGAAGCATGAAACCTATGATCTCATAGGAAACATATAGTGAACTGGAGGAAAGTAATCAGTAAAGTTGTTGTCGTCCGAATCGTGGATATTTTGAGCAAGGGTTAGACAAAGGGGACTTGAAGAAGCTGTCGCATTCGCATCTATGGTTGTAAGTTACTTTTTTCATTGTTCTCATCAATATGACACGCTTGGCCTGTTTCTTTCTAGTTTGTGTTTAATCTCACATGAACTTGTCTCTGATAGATAGATCTATTTCAAGCTAATATCAATAGAGTAGGAAGTGGTTGTACTATTGTTTGTCTACAGGGCTCATCGAGGAGTGAAAGATTGGAGCTCAACTCGGAGCATGCAGGGACAAACGCCGATAAAGGTACTTCTTTCCTCCTTCCTCCTCGCACATTAGTTTGTATAGATCTGAAAGGAAGTCAGTGTCCATGTTAAGTGTCTTCTGTCTTAAGAGTTAAGAGTCTAGCTCTCAAGAGGAGATCTACCTATCCATAGGGATATCTTCCTTCAACACTGAGCTTCACCTAGTCCTTCAAAGAATTCAAGAGATACTATCTATTGATGTTTGTAAACCCAAATCAATCCCAGTAGTATGTCCTAAGCATGCCCATTTTCTTTAGTCTAATAGAGACTACAAACCTTCCAGAATACTGTTAGCCTACTGCAAAGTTGATAAAGATCTAGAAGAACCTAATAAAGTAGAAGAACTTAGGAACCTCAATATCAAAGAAATTGTAGGAACTAGGGAAATCCATTATACTACACCTAGTCATACCAGTAGCACCTATACCCATCCTCTGAAGTTGTGGAAAGTAAACATAGGAAGTGAAGAGCATCCTAATAGAGCTTTGATAATGGATTATTGGGATGAGAAAGCTATGAGGGAAATCCATAGTCTATTGCAGGAATACAAGGACCTTTTCCCAAAAACCTTCTCAAAATTGAAAGGAATAAAAGAAACCATGGGAGAGATTAAGATTGAGGTAAAATCTGACTCAAAACCTATGAATGAAAGACCATATTGTCTCAATCCCAAGATAAAAAAAAAAAATTAAAAGAGAAATAGACAAAATGCTTACGACGACACTAATATTTCTCATTGAAGAAGTAGAATGGGTTAGCCCCATAGTAATACAGACAAAAAGGGGTACTAAGGACATTTGGGTCTGTGTTGACTAGAGGAGTTTGAATGCCCCATGTGTACATGATCCATTCCCGAGACCTTTCAGTGATGAGGCATTAGATTATATTGTGGGGAAAGAAGCCTATTCATTTATAGATGGATTCTTGGGGTATCATATAGGTTAGAATTTCAGAGGATGACAAGAAGAAGACCACTTTTAAAAATGAGTGGGGGTCATTTTTATACAATAGATGCCCTTTGGCCTAAACAATTCCCCTATGATCTTCTCCAATATTGTTATTGCATCATTTTGTGATTTCATACACAGGTTCCTAGAAGTCTACATGGATGAATGGACTGTACATAGTTTGTTGAAGGAGCATGTAGGGCTACTCTGGTTGATGTTTTATAGATGTCAGGAGTTATAGATAGATCTGAACCCAAGGAAGTATATTTTATATGTACCACATGAAAACATACTAGGCCACATTGTTTGTCGGGAAGGAGTCCTGGTAGACCCAACTAAAGTTGTGGTTATCTTGAATATGTCGCCACCTACAAGTGTGAAACAGTTGCACAGGACGCTAGGCCATACAGGATACTACCATAGGTTCATCAAAAGATATTCTAGTATCACAACACCATTGTAGAAATTACTGAATAAGTATGAAGAATTTTGGTGGATGACCGAGTGTGATAAGGCTTTTGATACACTCAAGGAAAAAATTAGTATTGCACCAATCCTTATATACCCCAACTAGGAAATTGAATTATGTGTATATGTGGGTGCATAGGATATCGTGATAGGAGCTATCTTAGTGCAACTAAGGGAGGGGAATATGGACCACCCTATATACTTTGCCAGCATAAAACTATCTCAAAATAAACATAACTACACAACAACCAAAAGGGAAGGTTTGGCTATGATTTATGCGTTGCAAAAATTTCAACACTATTTACTAGGTTCTCATTTTAAGTTTTTCACTGACCATTCTGCGCTGAAATACCTTGTAAATAAGCTTGTCCTTGAAGGAAGGATTTTTAGGTGGCTCTTACTCTTTCAAGAGTTCTCCTTCTAGGTAATTTTCTAACCTAGAAGATGTAATGTAGGACCAGATCATATGTCAAGACTAGAATCAGGGGAAAGTGGAGGATCAGTGGACAAACAACTCCCAATGAAGACGTGTTCTGAATTGAATCCATTCCAGAATATCTTGAAGAGATTGAAGCTTTCCTCAGTACACGGAACAACAAAAAGAATTAATTTTTAACCCAAAAGAGGAATGTGGTGGTATGTGCAACAGATTACCAACTGATTGCAGGCTAATAGCATTCTCAAAAGGTGTTTCCTAAACCATGAAAGGAAATATATCATATGGGAATGCCACAGTTGAGTTGCAGGAGGGAACGTTGGAGGGAAAGCTACAACACAAAAGGTTCTCCAAGCTAGATTATGGTGGGACATATTATTCAAAGATGATAAATTATATGCTAGGTCTTGCAACGCTTGTCAATGAGTAGGGAAACCATCATGCAGAGACAAATTACCTATTCATCTCGTTAGGGAACTGCAAGCCTTTGAGAAATGGGTTTTTGAGTTTATTGGACCAATTAACTAGCCTGCAAGACATTCAAAGGATAGATATATCATTACCACAATAGACTATATTAGGAGGTGGTATGAGGTAGAAGCAGTCTAGGATTTTTCAGCATATATCGATGCTAGATTTATATTTGAAAACATTATTGCTCAGTTTGGATGTCCTAGGATCCCGACTAGTGATCAAGTGAGCCACTTCATTAAAAGCACAATCAAAACATTGAAGACACAATTTATTATTCAACACCATAAGATTTGTCCTTATAATCCACAAGATAATGACACAATGGAGGCATTCAACAACATTCTGGAGAGAGGGTTGACAAAGGTGTGTTGTGAAAACAAGGAAGATTGGGACAACAGAGTTCCAACAATCCTGTGGGATTATAGGACTGCCACAAAGAAGTTGCACAAGTACAACCCATTTCAGTTGGTCTACGGGAAGGAAGTTTTGGTACCAACATAGTTTATTACCCCTAGTAACTATATAGCTCAGGCTACACACATGACAAATGAGGCATTGATTGCGCAAAGTATTTTAGACCTACAGGAACTTGAAGAAGCAAGGTTCCTAACCGATTTTCATTAGTCAGTGGGAAATATAGGAAGAATGCTTGGCAAGATCGACACATTATGACTAAGAGGTTCGCACAAGGTGATAAGGTACTCCTCTATGACATTCGATATTAGAAACATCCAGGAAAGTTTCACATGCATTGGTTAGGGCCATTCCTAGTGGATGAGATCCGATAGTCTGGTGCGGTCAAGCTAGCACAACTTAATGGCATCCTTCAACCAGGGTGGGTGAATGGTGCATGCCTAAAACCCTACATTATCCACACTTAACAAGAGACATGGTTTTCCAATCCAAGGTAGCGTGTACAATAGGTAGACTTTGATTTTTGTTTATTTTTGTAGCAGTGTTGAATTTTGTTTTATGTAATAATGTCGGAGTGTGCTTATGAGCATCATGACACATCCGTATCATTTAGTTGTTAGGTGTTTTTTTCAACATTCCCATGCAATGACATGTTATCCAACACGTATTCAATCAACTCAGCTATACATGTAAATCCATTGGTAAATCTTTGTGGTTGAGGGAGAATCAAATCAAAACTTTATTAACAGCTATGTCATAGTTATGTAATTTCCAAGTGTAGCTTTTGGAGTAACTAATGAGAACTGTCATCTTGTCTTGTCAAGTCTTAAAAGTGTTGATCCATGTATATCATGTTGATAATCTTGTCATTATTCTCAATCGTTAAAAGGGTAAGACCCTCACACCGACAAAGTGTTGAGTAAGAGACCCATTAAAGTCAGAATTCAACTAGAAGAATTTACCCGGTTACCAGTCTCATCGCACATCTATGCCATAGATTGTGTTGTTGGCCTAATTACTCACTCATTGATGACTCATTAATTTTCTATCTCGTTGCCTTAGCTATAATACTCCGCAAGCTTGCTGAGAATGACATTCTATTCACCTACTTTCCTTCTCATGTTGAGTCTCTACATCCTGTTACATTATGAGAATTTGGTTGCCATGCAATCCCCAATCCAGTGTCGTTGCTACAAATCCACCATGAAAATGCCAAGAATATCAAGAAGATGAGGCTCAATATCGAAAGAAGAAGTCATAGATGAGCCCCTTGATCCCAGGATTTAGGTCTTGGGCAATGTCAAAGGAAAATATTAGCATACAAAACCCCTTGACTTGGATATCATGGACACGACATTGTTCCCACAAATGAACATCGACGTGTTCTATGAGATGGACTCTGAGCCAATTGGGGAGGTGTAGTTAATCCCAAACGATGATTTTCTAAATCTGTTCCATTTGACGATCATGAACCTCCAATACCTCCCATTATTCGGAGCCACTGGAGAAGTTGCACGATGCACTAATTTTCTGATCAGTAGGGTGCATGACAAAATTTTATGGCTCAAAATAAGATACCCCGTTCATGTCGAATATATTCACCAGCTTACGGGATTATCTTTGGAGGGAGAGGATGTCTCCAAAATATTTCAAGGACTGAGCAAGAATGGAAAGAAGAAGGGAGAGATTAGCATGTGTGATCACTTCCACACATAGAGGGGGTCTCACATAGAAAACAATGAACCAATACTCCCTGAGATGGTGAGAACGTCCTGCTACATGATTGCTAGCAATTTCATGTAGGATGTCCCAAACTTCCATATGAGGCCATATTCTCAGGTAAAACCATTAACAAAATTTTATCTTTCTCATTTATACATGAGGTTTCAGCCAAGAATCCCAGAACCAATGTGTCCTCGGCAATCAACTCAGCTAAAATCATCAACCCTCAACCTATCTCAATTGTGCTACCTCACATTCCAACATCCACTCGGGTAGCTTAGAATATTATCCATATTATCAATGACCCTGAGTCTAACCCCAGTATACCTTCCACCATAGTCATTGAGCACCAAGCATGACCACCCATTACGGATACAATAGTCCCACTATCACCCAATTTCCTAGAACCCATACAATTTGATATTCCAGAACAGTTTCCCTCTCATGAGAGCTAATCATCCACAGTACTGGTACTTAACCAAGTCCCACATGTTCCCCTCCCAGATACAGACTCTCTAAGACTAGAGAGCATCACAGAAGTCTTGAAGGATCATAGAGGAACTCTTGAAGTTCCACCCACAACACAGGAAATGACACAAAAGGAGGTAGAGTCTCAAGCATCGTAGGAGACTCAGTCAGGAGAAAGCATAGCCTCGTTGAAAGAACAAATGGAACCCATACTCTAGGATCCACAATAGTTCTCATAGGTGCTACATATTTTCCTAGCGTAGATGGAAGATATCCCTTTTCTTCTATTATCCATGAAGACTAAACTAGACCAACAGTTGTGAGGATAACTCTAAGGACAAGAATAATTTGAGACACCATCGAAGCAATCCATGGCCAGTGGGCTTTCTCTTTAGATCAAACTCCCACTGGAAGCCATAGTTACATCCAGGGAGATTTCTAAGCTACTGACACCGCAACTGGTAGGCTTGATCAGAGCCTCAACTAATCATTTAGAAAAATAGGTTCAACAAGATAAAACACAAGTTGAATTTTGGCGACATGATGGAATTTTGAAATAGACTAAAAGGACACAGGTGTTGGAAGATTGGTTGTTGTCATTGATGTCAACCCTAGTCATGGGTTTTGGACCACAAGATTGATGAAGTTATTTGGACATGAAGGAAAATGAACATGCAGATACAACACCCATGGATGGATAGTATACATCATGTTGT
>ML785638.1:215463-273333 GCA_009831015.1 Picea engelmannii | reverse complement strand
CATTCATTTGATACAAGTCGAATTTCATAGAGAAGAAGAAGTAAAAGAAGGTCGGATTTCAAGGGAGGATGAAGTCTTTTGGTGATGTGTTCTAAGGTATGTTATTTTCAGGTCATCTTACCATTTTTTCCATAACTTTTTTTCTATAACGATTCAGATGGTTACATCGCTATGGTATTATGAAGACATATGAAGGTACCTCTGGTAAAAATTTCAGCTCTTGATTCGGTATAATTATGGAGATACACTCTGTGGAATATAGGGTTTGTGACCAGTCCTGAAACTAGTCAAAAAACAGGTGTTCTGGGTAAAAAAGTCATAAATTTTTCATACAGACTCCAAATGCAGTGGGACCACTTCCATTGGAAAGAGTACGGACTTTAGTTTCTTGTGTACGAGTTTCAGAATCATATGTTAAATATTGAGCGCGGCGAATGCTGTACAAGTGAGGTCTTCTGAACAGACCAGAATTGAATAAATTTTTATTATCTCTCATATATTCTTGGGTGGAAGGAAGGGGCGAGGATAGAGAGTTCAAATATCTCTTTATATTGGAGGATTTTATCTTCCTCTTGGAGTTTTATCCCTCCCTTTATATTTGGAAGCTGTAGCTACCTTTGGAAGTCATTACTTCCCTTGAACAAAAACTATTGATTATTTCTCATGGTGCATTGTGGTGTATTGGTGTAACTCTTATACTATTGTTCATTTCTCATTGGATATAATTGAATGGTTTAAGTATAAGTTTAAAAAGGTTTTTAAATTGTACTTGATACTGATTCACCCCCCTCTCAGTATCAACAACAGGAAGAATAATCAAAAATCTAGGGAGAAGAGAAAATGGAGAGATTAAATGGAAATTTAACATAGATCAGGCCGGCTTTTAGGAAAAAAAACACCTCAAATTCTAGAGTACAGCGCCACTGTAGAACCAGAGGAACAACTTGGGTTGATTAAACAAGCATGGGAGGTACTAACAGATGGAGAAGATGACCTTCAAATGTAGTTGGAAGGGATGAAATCAAAGGTCAAGGAACAACCCAAGGAACTTCAATAGCAGCTAGAAAGAGTTGTCCTGGATGGAAATGATGCCAGAGACATGACCACAATATTCAAAGAAGTCAATTATTGGATGGGTGTTATAAACCGCTGAAACCAGGAACTGGAATAATTGCACACCAGAATCTAGACACTCAATGAAGAAGAATCCAAAACAAAATATCCTCTGGAGCAACAAGAAAAAATTGATGAAATGCAACAAGTGAACAATTCTTTGAATGCTATGTTTGAAGCTCAAATAGTAGCAAACAAGGAAATAAGAGCATTCAGACCCATCGTTCAAACTGCATAGATGTATATGCACTAGGTTGATACATTAGCAGATGCAGAATGGAATGTTCTCATTGCATCCAATCTGAAGGAATTCAACCTCATCACAACACAACAATTCGTTGCAAAAGCCTCATTACTTTCTAGAAAGTGGAAAGACAAACTTGAACAGTTCCAAGATGTCAGAGAAAAATATCTTGAGCTAGTGCTAGAGTTGGGCCCTTCATTTGAAGGATCCAAGGATGAAGAAAGAAAAATTCTAGAAGGACAACAGGGTGAATCAAAGAACACATAAGAACCAAAGACTTGACTCAGGGCGAGTCAAGGATTGTGGGCAGGGCCTGTTGGGCCCTTAATTTTGATAAAATAAGTTGTGCAAGTTATTAATGAGACAACCCATCAAGTGAAGAGGGTTGATAAAGGAAACGTGCAACATAAATACATTGGAATAGAACACAGTCTGAAGCTAGAGAAAAAATAGTTTTGAGACAATACAGTTACAACATAATCAAGAAGGGAAGAGGGCCTACGGGTTCTCAAGGAGAGGAAGGAAACTATTGTATTGATCTTTTTTGTATTGTACTATATTGTAATGGGTGGGTGTGTGAAAGATAGGAGAGAGGAACGAGAACCAAGAAATAGATCTGTACTCTAGAGGTAGAATGTAGTCAGAAAGGGAAGGGATTAGATTGATTACGATCAGCTTTAGTATTATGTTGAGAAGTTCCTATTGATCTCTTCTATGAAAAGTCTGGTAGAAGACTAATGTCAAGTTGTGAATGTATGTGAATCAAGACCATTTGATATAATGGAAAGATAATGGAGATCAAATTTTGAAATCTCCTATTTTATATTACTTTATGTGTCTTTGAAATATCATTATGTCACTGTCCATTATGAATTACATGTCTTTATCACTTCTTGATGTTTTGTACAGTTCTGTTGTTGTCTATCAGTGCATGATGTGTAAAAGGATGTGAACTGAGTAATCTATATTGTGTTATAATAGTAACAATATAAATGGGTTATATATCTGTATAGCATTCATTTTACCCTTCCCTTAGTTCTTTTGTCTTGGTTGCTCTTCGAGTGAGACTTCTTTCCTTTTGGAGACATGAAAATTCCATCACTCTAGACTACATCGGTACCCTTTTGTTGGTAACTTGATGAGGACCCTAGTATGAAAAATTTGCATGAACAATTATTAAGATAAATATCCCTCGAGGGAAGAAAAATTTAAACCCATGTGGTTAGGACTGTTCATCGTTAAGAAAGTTTTGGAAAAAGGTTTTTATCAATTGGTTATCTTCGAAGGTAATGCTTTTTTTGAGCCTAGAAATGGTCTCTACCTTAAGAAGAATTACTCTTAGGTTGGTAACCTGAGTGTGACTTATTGTAAATAATGTATATTTTCATTTATACATCTTAGTATATTTTTGTTTTATGGGCGTGTAGTTTATTTTGTTTTTTCACTGTGGCATATGTCAAGTGAATCTGAATTTTATTTTGGGTTCATAGACGGTGCTATCCGACAGAATCGAATGCTTTCTTCCATAGCTTGGGTTATCTTCATGCCCACTAGTTAGTTGGTATCTTATGGAGGTGTTTTTCTAGGATAAGAAACAAATAACATTGTCGAGTACAATGATGTAATAGAATTACTACGTGATGCATTGTCACATGTTATTTCTCACCTCCGGGTTCATATAGATGCTCAGCTAGTAGTATCCCAATTAAATGGAGTGTGCCACATCCATGATCCCACCCTTCACTGACGATTCCTTAGGGTATGTCTCTTAGAATGTTATTTTGATTATATCACTTATATTCATGTTCTTAGAATATCTAATCAATTAACTGATGCATTGGATAATCATGTATTATATTGGCATCTTTCACACATATAAAAATAAAAGCACACACATGTAAATACATTTTTACAAAATATGTTTACTCCATAAAGCAAAAATATATGTATATATATAATATGTCCAAATTAGTTTCACAGTACAAATTGTGGTCCATTGGCCTCGAAAATATCAATAACACACCATCAGGCTTATGCCCTGAATAAATATGGGAGATACAAAAAGGGTTCCCTTGGAACACATAATGTCCAACTCTAATCTAAGCTCTAGGAATATTTTCCCTAGCATAATAAAATACAAAATTGGATAGACGTAGGAATAGTTGGACCCATGCTCTAGGTACTCCTAGTACATGAGTCTGCATGGATGGCGGCATATCCTTGATCTCCGCCATGGGCACACCATGGGTGAGGGACACCATGTTCCTCTCTATGCACCTCAGGACCCTCTCAGCCTCTATTGATGATGGCCCTTCCACTGCTACGGCTCCTCCCGACTAGATCTTCTCTCGCAGATGACATCGAGTACGAGGGAGGTCTGATGGTCATACGAGCCCCACATATGTACATAACAAGTTGGAAGTTAGTGTTGTGATATTACAAAAAACATGTTTTCTTTTCTTTTATTTAAAAATTTAAAAATTCAAAAATATGAGTAAGTACCTATGTCACCACGTGTTGCACCAGGGGACATAGGCACGTTTGGGTCCCTCAAGAAATTGATACCCTCATATGGGTAATCTTCAATGGCTATAATTTGGTGTTTCCACCACTCGAAGAACTTATCGTCATAGGCCTCGTGTGCTCCTCCTCCTCCTTGGTGTGACATCAAAGAAAACCATCTGCATAGTGTTAAAAAAGAGGCTATGTTCCCTCACACACCCTCTGAGGACTCATCACTGGCACTCTTTCAAAAACGCATGCGCACAACACTGTTCCAAACCCAAAGTTCCTCCTCTATCTCAACTTGCACTCAATCAACTAAATTTTCATGTAATTGAGCATCATGGTGCTCCAATAAAAAATAATTGGCTGTAGACATTACACAACACAATGTATCTGGGCTCTTGAAACCTGGTATAGAGCAACAGACCCTATCATCCACCCAATCATGTACAATACCACCCTCAAACTCATATTTTTGATCTTTTGTATCGACACTTGAGACCCCACCTTCTCTGTGTCGGCCTCACAATACATATCTATGTAGTGGGATATATGGTATGGATCAGGAGGGAATGTATCCAAGTTAATTGGTTTTCCCCTCGTAGAGATATCAGACAAGAAGTATAGGTCTCTAGTGGTGGGTCTTGATAATTGGCCCTCGATCATGAAAGCCTCTACATCTAGATTTCAATATTCTACCAGATGGTTTAAAATTCATGGTTGAGCTCTCATAAGGGGACATTGGAAATATTTCCATAACCCACATTGTTTTAATTTTTCCATTGCCACCGAGTTGTCCTCAACCATTCTATCAACATCCTCCTGTTCTCTTTCCCTCCAACGAACATACATCTTGAGTCATGTCAACATTTTTTGGAGTTAGTGCTTCTCTTTTTCAAACTTTTGAAGCATGTACACAACTGTTTTTGGTATCAGTCGCATATGTACGCTTGATTATAGTATCTTAGATAGCGTACATACATGTGTTGACTGTGAAAAGCGCACGTACACACACAATTGAGCCAATTTTTGAGAGTGTGTGGCCCCAAAATCCATC
The DNA here is from genome assembly GCA_009831015.1 of Picea engelmannii. NCBI lineage: Eukaryota > Viridiplantae > Streptophyta > Pinopsida > Pinales > Pinaceae > Picea > Picea engelmannii. Next base: position 268,414 of record ML785638.1, on the reverse strand, counting down.
TAAAACACGAAATAAATGGATGAATTTGCAGGAAAAGGGAAAAATTACTTACTTGGCCAAATAATGAGTTGCTTCCATCCACCGATGCTCTCTAAATTTCGATTTGAAGGAAGAGGGTTTTGGTTATTTTTGGTAATTTTCAAAATGCAATGGTAAAAATGCCTCTTTTTACTCCTATTTATAGACTTTTGAGCCAATCTTGACCTACTTTGACCCTCATTTCTTCTCTTTTTGTCACTCAATAGATGTTATGATTCTTCTTGGTGATCTTTTGGTCCTTTTAATTTATTATTCCTTTGGATTTGGTATTTTTTGATGAATGGGTACTACTTTTTCGATCTTGTGATGAAGTTGTGATTTATCCATTTGAATTTAGGATAGGTTACAAGCTCCTTGCATTTTTCATTTTAATTAATGATTTCCATTTTTCCATAGGATCAACCGCACCGAAGTGTGACACAAAACCTTCTATGTTTCTTTACAAGTGTCATGATTATGTGGTAGATCCTTTTCCTCCATGTATGCCTTAGGTAGATCCATTTTTTGCATTTCGGTGTCCATGTTGTGAGTTTCTTATAGGATTGGGAGTTTTTTTAGTCCCTCCATGATTTTTTGTTGAAGCCTCATTCTTCTTCATATGTTTTTGGCCTATACCCGAGGGACTCCATAAGAGCATGGTTTGGTGTCTTTCAATCTCACTTAAACTTTGAAAGAAACATCTAACGACAAATTATTTATCCTTTTTGGTCTCGTTCAGATTACTTAAGAAAAGGATCCCCCTTGGAGTCTTCTTTAAGCTATTTTCAGACTCTCTAAAATTCAAAATCAAGCGATCTTGTTGACCTTCGTGCTCGTCAAACTAAAATTTGAAGGCACATCTATCTAGTGATATTTTACCCCTTTTTCGGTTTGGATGGATATTTTTACGAAAAAGGTATGCCCTATGAGCTACGTTTCGCTAGGAGAGTATTATCAGGTGTAACTTTAACCATTTTTTTGGGCCCGAGGGACTAAATTTGTGAAAAAGGGCCATTCTCCATAGTTTTGGTTTATCTCTTTTTTTGGCCTTGGAGATTATTTATGAAAAAAAATTCTTCTTGGAGTATTCTTTAATCCCTTTTCAGACTCCCTAAACAAGAAAAGATCGTCGAGTGACCTTGTTCCTTTCACATTCATTAATTGGTTTAGAAGGAATATCTATTTGGCATAAGTTTAACCCTTTTTTCGGCCAATATATTACCTAGGAAAAAGGTACTCCTTGGGAGATACATATCACTGGGAGAGTTCTCGTAAGTTGTGTTTTATACTTTTTCAGGCTTAGGGGACTAAATTAAAAAAAAGGTGGTGATTCCATAGTTAATCTCTTTTTATACTCAAAATTTAAAACATATTCGAGTGATCTTGTCTTTGTCACACTCGTTAAAATGGTTTTGAAGAGACATCCTTTCGGTATAAGTTTAACCCTTTCCGAACCAACTGGACTAAGTACGAAAAATGAATACTCTGGCCCTAGTGACCATAATATTTCTCCTTGGCATGATTTTATTCTTTTTCGGGCCCTGGAGACTAACCTTATGAAAAATATCACTCTAGAGTCTTATTTTTGTGTTTTTTTAGACTCTCTAAAAGTGAAAAACCATTGAGCTTACCTTCTCCGGGCTCAAATCCCATCACATGTCTCATCCTTGAGTATTTTTCCTAATGTTGGCTTCATGTTGCTATTAAATAACCTTTAGAGTGTTCCTTAGGTGCCATACTTGTAGCATTTTTCCCTTGCCATCTAACACCTTGAACCATGAAGGAATTTTCCCAAGTGTCCTTATCCTGCACATGTATCCTTGCACTGAGCATCAATATGTTCCATGTGCTTGGAACCATTTTTATTTCCCGTGACACTCGTTCATCCTTTGTAATGTATCATTCTTTTATTCTTTTTCAAGCTCATTAAATACGTGAAAAAGACAAAAAAAAATCAAATATTCCAAAAAAGAGGGGATGGGGAAACATTTTCTTTTGTTGGCAGCAATATCATCACCCTTGGAAAGAGCACATCTTTCCATTTGTTCTACAAGAATTGGGATCTAGTATAGCCTTAGGAATATTATCTCATTACATAGAGTTGTGTCCTCCTCCATTTGGTTACTCTTCCAAACACATGGAGAGTTTGTGGTGCCTCATGTGCCACAAAATTATGTCAATAACATGTTTCCTAAGTATGTTCATCTATCGTGCTCTTTTCCAAGGGATATCTTGCAACCTGATTCAACCATTCTGCGATAAGTCTCTTGACCTTCATGATTCGGCCATCCTAAGAGTCTTGTCAAGTTCACATTCAGATTCAGTGAAGTTCAGTGCTTGATGATCGAGGTACTCCAGTCTTTCCAGGACAACATGTTGAAGACCTCAAAGTAGTGAGTCTTATACTCCTATTATACTCCTACCTGAGTTTTGAATATATTGAAGCTATTTCTCGAGTTATAAAGCTATCATTTCCAATTACAGGCATTGATGCCTCCTGAAGATTCATTGTATTTGTATCTCTTCTGATGATTTTGAGATGTATATCCATTGTGTATTATTCGTGCCTACACTTTATATTGGCATACACATTGGTCACATAGCATGATTACTATATATATTACATGGATCTATAGTTTACTTGATTGGCATCCATGCTTAGTTTGTCTTGAGCATGGGAATGCTTGCCTGAGTGATTATTATTATCTTATTGCAGATGATGATCTCATGGATACTTGCTTGGGTTTACTCGACTCCATTGCTTTCCCACTTTATTAAATATTTTGTAATTTATTTTGTCCATCTGTTTCTCTCTTGAACTCACAAATTAGGGGGCATTTGTTATAGCTCAAAATTCCACTTTTGTACATCCTTGATGGTGTCCCACTCATTCATACATATGCCAACCTATTTTGATGGATTTATTCTCAATTTTCTTTTTTTTGTATGACATACGTGCCCTATTGCATATGCAGAGTGCATACATATGCTAGCTACATACCTGAAAGCACACGTACATACGCTTATTTCACTACTGAAATAACGTGTCTACTCTAAAAAGTGACAAAAAATATAAAATCCACACTTTCCGACAAAGTTTACGAGCTATCTTATTTTTTTCAACCATATTACCTCCTATATCCCTTCTGGAAACAAATTAACCATCATTTGCTCATATAAAAAGGGCCCTATGGGGGTCATTTGGAGATATCAAACTAGAGGCAAGAGAACTCTACCAAATTTTCTCTCTTGTTCCCCAATCCTTCTACATTTTTCTCTGAGTTTTATCCTCAACATTCCCCTCCATCCATCTTCCTTATACCATCCATCCTTTTAACCTTGTATTGGCATGTTGGTGGTGAAGATTGTGTTGGGAATAGTGCACTTACAGACACAATAGAGGAACCCAAATGAGGTTTGTGGAGAGGTGCCAACAATGTTCAGGTTGTAACTTCCAGTTTTGTTATTAATAAAAGAGAAAAGTTCTTTTCCCATATATTATTTCTATGTGTTTATGTTTATGTATCTTTTCATGAATAACTAACTCTTTAGATAATCTTGATAATTAAGCATATGTTGTCCTAGTTTGTTCTATAGCATTATTTTAGGCCAACTTTGGGAGGAGTCCTGCAATCTTGGAATGGACAACAATTAGAAGGGATCGACATCAAGTGTAAGGACTTAAGGTACACATTTATATATTCCTTCACTTCCATTAATTATCACAAGGTTGTGTTTTGTTTGGGGTAGAATATAACATTTTCTGTCTTTTAGGGTGTCAAGGCTCTCCCTAGTCGCTAGACCCAGATTAGGGGGATTTTCCCCATAGCAATATAGGTTGAAAATACATTAAAAGAATCATATAAAATACCATGGGAAAATACTATGGGCTTGTAAACCACTAACAGTAAACCCAAAAATGACCAAATCAACAAATCTATGACCGAGCCAATATTAACCCAATAGTTATTGGGGACATAAATAATGTCCTGATCAGATCATCATACAACCCTAAATAACACCAAACTATTGATAGCATAGTAGTCAATATCCCTAATACTTATGTAATTATTTTGAGTAGAGATTGGTTTGTTATGCATGATGGATATTTTTCTACCGATTGGTCACACTTATGGTTTCCATACAATGGAAAACCCAATCAAATTGGAGTAGATAAAGAGCCTTACATGATTCATGTGGTAACATAATTAAATAATCCCAATGAACTCATAATGTTCAATCTGTTATCACCCCATAAATTATGGGAATCAACTGATGACTTGGATATTATGGATATTATCTGTATCTAGTGCTTTTATTGACAATTGATTTTTCATTCTGCAAATGATTTGAGAAAAAGAAAAAGAAAAGAAAAAAAGAAAAGAAAAAGAAAAGAAAAAAGGAAAAAGAAAAAGAAAAAAGAAAAGAAGAAGAAAAAAGAAAAGAAAAAAAGAAAAAAGAAAAGAAAAAGAAAAGAGGGCATAAAAGAATTGAAAGAAAATCCCCATGCAATAATAGTAACTTGGCCATACCTTTCAAGCATGGACAAGTTCTTTTTAAATTTAATGTTCATAGGTTAGTGAATAAATCTAACCAAACTGTCTAATCCTGGTCAGATAGCCCTTATGTAGAGTAATTTCCTAACCCAACAGTTTAATCTGGGTTAATAGTCCTAAGAAGATAGGTTAGCATGTAGGTCAGTTGCCTCATTTGCTTCACCACCCATGAAACCAGATTGATGAAAATGCTACACCATGTCTCCATTGCCTAAGAATAGTTTAGATGATATCCCCTTGGTGGTGTCTATGTAAAAAATTGGGAAAACCCCATAAAAGGCACTTATCCTAAGTTTTCCCGACACATCCTTTTTCCACTCATGATTTATATTTCCTACACCTATCAACGGTCTAGATCGTGGCGCCCATATCTACGTCACACAAACCATTCCAGACCCCCCGACCGTTCTTCTTTTAACCGGGGGGGGTCCAGAATCGGTAATAACATTGGCACAGATCTGGATGGCCCAGGGAAGGGCGCTTAAATAAACGGTTCACAATGGATTCTGGACCCCCTCGTCCGTTATACCTTTAATGGAAGGGGGGGGGGGTCTAGAATGAATATTAAAAAGCGCTCTAAGATCTGCGGCCAGGAAACAAGCGCGTATATCTATGGCTCACAATGAATTTCGGACCCCCCCTAGTGTTCTTCCTTTAAACAAAGGGAGGGGGTCCGGAATGAATATTCCTTTCGGCGGTCCCCTTGTTACATGTGGTATTGTCCTATTGGTCCAGAAGTCCTGTCCCTGTATGCCATCTGACAGCCCCCATCACTCAAGGACGTCATCCTCCACTGAGGCCACTTGTTCTGTTGATTCCCAAGTTACGTCCTATCCCATAACTGCTGTCAGTCCCTGTTGTCAGTACCTAACCCTCTTCACTCATGAACAACCCCTTTTGGCGACTCTTACCTCCAATCACCGGCCTCCACGTCACTCATTTGTATGCTTTGGCCACCGTCATCTGCCACTTCATCCCAAGTGGCCCGTTGTCCATTTATTACAGGATAACATACCCGTTATCTTGCCGACCTGTCTCCCGCGTCCAACCGACCCCATTTTTGAATAAAACTATCATTATGCCCCTTTCATTCGTTATTCATCCATCGCTCCAGAAAACTTACCTATTATTCCTCCATTTCTTTCCGTCGCCTTTCTCCACAGCCAGTAGACCCCACTAATTGTTTATTGCAAGTACTATTGCAGAGATGGCACCAAAGCCAATACCAACAGAAGGAGAAGAGAATCCTTTTCTTCCTCCTCCTGTCGACCTGGACAAATTCCCGTTGGTCGATAAAGATAGATTGATCGCAGATACCATTTGCGAATTCAATTTTTCAGACCTCCGGGCATGGCTCCGGGAGGTGTTTTTGGATCAGAGCGATGAAATTGGACTCTGGGAGTCCAATTTACCCCTGTATCGTTTCCCCCAGATCCATCACTTCCCCGAATTCACCCTCAAATTCCAAGCCCATTACATCCCCGACCAGAAGGCCATCGTCTCTTCATCTGGAGACGTCCTCTTCTTCATCACTCCTGAAGACATTGACCAGATGATGCAAATTCCTCATGCTGAATCTGCATCCCCTTTCAATTTAGAAATCATCACTGAGTTATATCCGAAAATGACCTTTCCTCAGAGAGCTCAGATATTCGATCTTTTCCTCCCCACTGCCGCTCAATTCCCTTCCACCAATCCCCCTTACCCTTCTTCCATGTTCTCCACCAAAGGAAACCAAATCATTTCTGCCCTTTGTGCCCTGCTTGGTTACTATTCTAACCAATGGGTAGATGAGCCCATCCTGGGTTTTCTGTCCATTTTCTCGAACGATGAAAATCCCACAACACAGTTCGACTAAAGAACCTTCTTGGCCAATAACATTCACGAACAATTCATGAAATTTTCCACAGAGGGCATGTTCAGATATTCTTCCATACTGGCGTACATGTTCATTTACTTTCAAGCCGACAAATTCAGTTTCTCCATGCAAAAGATGGACATAGACGAAAGGCCCCAGCCAGTCACAGCATGGACTTCTCTTCTAAAGTGTAACTCTGCTGAATACGACTTCAAAGCTTTCATTGATCAGTTTTACCACCCTGTGGTAAGCATGTTGAGTGGCAGGCCTGAGCCACGAATAAACGATGAAGTCCAGAGAATTCTGCAACCTCTTCTGACTGTACAGGTGACTGGATTGTGACCTCTCATCTGCTAATCTAATAGATCACAAAGTTCTTCCCATATGAGATGACTTGGCACTGTGACTTTAAGTAATCTCCGATACACTTCATCCATGTCTATATACTTAGCAAACATAGGCTTAATGAGGAATATGTATTTAATCTTGTGTTGGATACTAATATCCAACTACAGGGCATCCATGAATGCTTTGCCTGTGATTCTCCCTTGTATCCCTGCAAACTTGGAACTATCCTTAGATACTTCAGTCAATCTCTTCTTGTAATCAGGGAGTGTCATTAGTTTTTCATTAATGACCTTCAGACCAGGTAGGCCTTTCTTTTGGAGAGCATCAATCTTATTGAAGAACTTTTGTACTCCTTGATCCATAACTTGAACCTTTTCCTCAAGCTGAAGCATTAGACTTCTCTTGGTTAAAACCCTTTTTACTTCAAGTATAGTCTATGTTCTGTCCTCAATCTTTAGTTCTTCTAGTTCCTCTCTGGTCTTGGAATTCAAGAACCTGATGATGTCATTTGCTTGTGCTGGCATGTCTCCCAGTTCTACTCTGATTTTCTCAACAGCCTGTTTGCTCCTCTGGAGCAACTCATTTTGTTCAAACATGATTTGAATCATTGGCCAGATTTCATTTATGGACTTGGTGATGTCTTTCCATACAATCTCTTTGACCTCAGCCAAAGTCTTCCCTGCCATTGTTTGCTTTTGGAGCTGCTGTAACTCCTTCCTGATATTCTCATTTACCTGCTTTTCTTTGGATAGGCTTGTCTGGAAGGAAGTCTTGAGCTCTTGGAGGTTCTCCACTTCTTTCTTAAGCCTGCTGATTTCTGTCTCTTTCAGGTTCATCTTCTCCATAGACTTGGCAAGGTCTGTTGTTCCTTATGGTAGTGACACTGGTGTTGCAGATGGAATACTTCAACTTTCGAAGTATTGGGGGTTGTTGATTCGCACACCCTATCGCTATCAAACTGTACTATTTTTGAAGAGATCTACCATTAATAAAGAGGAGGCACTTTTACAAGATTCTTGTGTATGTTCACTGGTGATGTCGATTTTCTAATTTGAATGTTTTTATTTCTTTGTAATCATTGTGTTTTTCTAGAACTAATCTTTATGAATAGCGTAATGTTGCAGGATTTATCTTTGATACCCTGTTTCCGATTCTAAAGATTTTATTGTTTATCTTCTGATATCTTCGACTAAGAAATTCTTAACTGCTTGTTAGTCGACATTATCTTTCTTATCTTTTCTTCTGTCCATCATTTTAATTACTAAAGATCCAGTGAGTATATTATCTCGCCCTGTGAAGGTCTTCTTTGGCGTTTCTGGTTGCATCTCACATCTAATTAAACACAGACCCCATAGCCCAATGGATGTGTAGACTATCTCAACCAATTTAAAAAACTCTTTGACAACAAAACCAATAGTTTCTTTACCTAGCCTAATACCTGAAATTAAAAACAAAGCTAAATCATATAGAGAGATCCCTCTCTGAAGCTGGAAGGGCTAGATCCCAGCTTTAAAAGCGGTTGGATAAGGTTACCTTTGTAGATTTCTTCTCTTTCAACCTCTAGGAAATTTACCAAGTGCTAACACAATCATTCAATCTTAGGGAACTATTCTTATGATTATTTCCTTGGGAATCACATTGTTGAGATTTCTTCTTATGTAGAATCAAACACACAATCTGAAATTATTCATTGCACTCAAATTGTTGAGCCTCACTGTAATATATTATATATGAATGACACTAATCCTGATGTACATCCTAGTATAGTATATAGGGATAAGTTATAAGTGTATTCTAATTTTACTAGCCCCAATAATTTAGAAAATAAAACAAAAATCTAAGTCCATAACTAAACCTAAAGGTGATCCTAGCATGTGGACTTTATTTTTTGATGGATCCAAGTCTCTTGAAGGTACAAGTGATGGATTCACACTGAAGTATCCTAATGGAAAGAAAACATTATTTGCATGAAGACTTTAGTTCCAATGCACAAACAATATTGTGGAATATAAATCTCTTCTACAATGATTGAAAAAGGAAGTAGACATGAAAGCAAGGAAAATAAAGGTATTTGGTTATTCTGAAATTGTAATCAGACAGGTAAGAAACAGTATTCATTTCCTTTCAAGTGACCTCAAACATTACCAACAAGAGATATGGGACTTGATCAAACACTTTGATGCATTTAAGAACAATCATGTTCTTAGTTCATTAAATTATGATGGTGATTTACTAGATAATGTTGCATCTAAGTTAATTCCATCAAACAGAATAATGTTTGATACTTTTAATGTGGAATTATTGTACAGGCCTTCAATTCCCAGCAACATAACAAACTAGAAAGTATTTGATGATGACTAGCGGATCTTAAGTTTTTTACATCTTGAAGACAACTTCAAAGATTTTGTCATAGATGAAGGGCAACATGATCAGGATATGAATCTTGTTTTTCGTAACCCAACAAATCAGAAAATGTAAGGTAAATAAAATCCAATTAAAAAAATCCCCAAAAATGTGGTGAGGCTTGAGAAGCTCTATGATATTCAATACAAGTTCAAGAAAGTGACCAGCTACAAAACAAACAGTTCAACTATGCAGTTTGAAGTAATAAAACTTGGAACAAGCAGCCTACCACAAAAGATCAACCTTAGAAATAATTGTTCACCAATTAAAAAAAAAGCATTCATCAAGTTATTTAATGAATACAAAGAATATTTTATTGGACATGTGATGACCTAAAGACGTATTATAGAAATATCATCGAACATATAATCCCCATGAAGCCTTAAACAAATCTTTTTCAACAAAAGTTGAGGATGATGCATCCACACATAGAACCTCGGGTAAAGGATGAATTGAACAAGATATTGGAAGCAAGGATAATATTCCCAGTCCTACACACCCAATGGATTTCTAATCTTGTTCATGTAAGGAAAAATAATGGGGACATAATACTGTGTGTCAATTTTTGAAACTTGAACAAGGCCTCAGAGAAGGAAAATTATCCTTTGTTTCCCATGGAACAAATCCTACAATGTGTCTCTAGTTTTGAAATGCTTTCATTATTAGACAATTTTCTACTTACAATCAAGTTCTAGTTTCCCATGACGACCAGTTGAAAACTCCTTTCTGAACCAAATGGGGAACCTATGCCTATAAGAAAATACCATTTGCACTAATAAATGAAAAGGAAAAATTCCTAATATCCATGGACATTGCATTCATATGAATAATTGGTGACTATGTGGTGGTATATATTTATGATGTCACTATCTTCTCCAAAGACAAAAAATATCATATAGCCCAGTTGAGAAAAACATTTGACAGATGTAGAAGGTATGGAATTTCCCTCAATCTAAAGAAATTTATTTATGTAGTCGATGAAGGAAAATTATTGGGATTTTTCATATCTAAATATGGTATGATGATAGAACCTGAAATAACTAAATATATCTCAAAGATTCCTTTTCCCCACAACAAAAATTCCATGCAATCATTTCTTAGGAAAATAAATTTTGTAAGAAGGTTTTTCCCAAGTTTTGTTGAAACTATCAAGCCTCTTCAGAATATGATAAAGAAAAATGCATATTACAAATGGGGACCTAAGGAAAAAGAATCATTTGTAAAGATCAAGGAAGATATAGCTCATGCCCCTACATTGATGAGTCCACATTTTTCTAAAGATTTCATAATTTACACCTTCACTTCTGACATCACATTTGTAGTTGTCCTCACATGAAAAAATGACCCGAGGGAATGAATTCCCAATTGCCTTTATGATTTTTTGTATACAAGGAGAATAACTTGATTATAAATAAGTAGACAAGAAATCCTATGCAGTTTTTAAGCCTATCAAGAATTTCAGACCCTACCTACTCAAATCCAATGCCAAAGTGATAGTACCTTACCCTGCAGTGAGAAACCTCTTGGTGTAGAGATATTTGTGAGAAAAAAGAGATAATTGGATGATAGTATTATAAGAATATAATATATACATAAGTCCTAGTAAGTTTTTGAAAGGACAAGGACTCTACAGGTTGGGAGTTCAATCAGCAAAATATAAAGTTGATGAAGACCAACTTTATCAATATCAAAGTCTACTAGAAAAAGAAGTATGTTACATCTTTGTAAATAACGACCCGTGGTATTATGAAATTAAATATTGTTTGACTCATGGTTCATATTCACAACACATTGAACCAAATAAAAAGAAAATCAGATCAATATCACATTGCCCAGGGGATATTATTCAGAAATAATTATAATGGTGTTTTCCTAAGATGTTTGGAAAAGGAAGATGCAGAAAATGTCCTTTCTGAACTACATGATGCTATGGTTGGAGGAAACTTTGGGGAGACACCACTTCACACAAAATACTTACTGTAGGTTATTATTTTCCTACTCTAATCAAGGATTCACATGCATATGCAAGAATATGTCAAGAATTCCAAAATTCAACTACAAGGGAAACAAATCCTACTTTTCCTTTAAAACCAATTACAATTGAATGCCCATTTTAGCAATGGGGTTTGGATGTGATTGGAGAAATAAACCCTAACTCGTCTTAGATACACAATTACATACTGAATTCAATAGATCATTTAATTAGGTGGACTGAAGCAATCCCTCTCAAGGTGGTGAATGAAAATCAAGTGATATCTTTCCTTAGATCCCATATCATAACTAGGTTTGGCATTCCACATTTTTTAGTATTTGACAATGCAAAATATTTTTATTCATTGAAAGTAACTGAATATGCTCTTGAAAATAACATTAAAATTAAATACTCATCTAATTACTATCCTCAAGGTAATGGACTAGAAGAATCCACAAATAAAAATTTGATCAAAATTATGAAAATGATTGTAACCAAACACCAAAGGAATTAGCATCTATTCCTCCCTAATGCTTTGTGGGAAGATTGAGTAACACCTAATTATTCCCTGGAAAGTTCTCCTTTCTTCATGGTATATGGACATGAAGCTATATTACACACTCATGCTTTCCTACCCTCATTGCATCTAGTTCAATCTGTCCAAGCCAAGGAATTCCTAGTAATGAAACAAACACTGAACATGCTCCTTAAATTAGAAGAAGAAAGAGAGAAATCTAAAAAGATATTAGTGCAACATCAAGAAATAATAAAAATATGGTTTGATACAAACTCTATGGAAAATAAATATTTTCAATATGGTGATCTAGTTATTAAATGGGATAAGGATGATTAGATAAAATGAAATCACACCAATTTCTAGAAATTGTGGCTAGGCCCCTATCAAATTCACGAAAAAAATTGGATCAAGAACTTTTACACTCAAGACATTGGAGGGGGACATGGAGAATCTCTTTGTCAATGGTCAAATGCTTAAAACATACTTATTTGAATCACCCTTGGTGATGTAGCCTTGTACATACTAGGTTTCCTTATTGTTTTCATTTCCCCTTTTGAGTTTTGCTAATGTTTTTAAAACAATTTTTTTCTTTTCATTTTCTGATTTAGACTTTTCATTGATTGTAAATAAGATCTATGCTAATCATTATTCAATACCCATGCACAATTTATAATAAGAAATTGGGATTGTATAGTATAATTAAATCTTAGCACCTATGTGAGTATCTTTTCAAGTACCCAGAAGTGAGAAGGATACCTTTCATCATTACCTAGAGTACTTAAAAGACAAATTATGGTTATATTGAAAGAGAATAATTGGTTTAGATATGTTTTGAAGAGAAAACCTTAGTTTATTGGAATAAATATTCATAGTCCTAATGACAGGTTGTTTGCAGTTGTATAATCACTCTCATACAAGAGCTTATTGGTTTTCAAAGGTTAAAGAAATGTGACAGTAACATATTTATTTTGGATAATATTTGTCAAATGTCTCCCACTTCCCATGAATATAAAGAATATATCAGAGTATTCTAAGAATGGACCCATAAGGACAAGGTGATAATTGAGGCTACAATATCAAAGAAACTATTGTATCACCTTGCTTCCTAAAACAACCATGTTGCAAAAGCAATACATAATTACAAATATTAAGGGTGAATGCAAAATCAAAATCACAAGGAAGTTGAAAGCATTGTTAATGATGTGGGAAGTACAAGTAAACCTGTCGAGGCTATGGATTCTCACTGGAAGTGGGGCCATTCTTGTATGATACCAAGGAAACCTCTTTGGGGCTATGGATGCTCACTGGAAACAAAGTAATGATGGGAAAAGAGAGACAAGGAACACACATCATCCTATAAATAGTCAGGATTACTCCTTTATGGTGTCTTATTCTCCTAGGATTTATGTGTATGAAATAAGTTAATGAACCAATCCCTTAACATTTCACAGGAATTATTCAAGATATCATCTTGGTTGTCCAACCTTCTCATTTTTCAGTAAAGGCTTAATGATGTGGGATCCATGGTGTAGGCACATCTATAAAAAATTTAGATTGAAAAAGGGACAAGGTAATATAATATGAGGGTCTTGGTACCCCCTAGGACTAGGGGTAAGTAAGGAGATCATGTCTCAAGGCCCATAGGTATCATACATCGAGTTCCGAGAGCCATATTGACTAGTATAGCCTTGTAGGGCCCTTCCTATATTGACTTGCACCATCAATCATCACCAATAGGAGAGTGGCATCCATTACACCGGCTTAGACCTAGAGGACAATGAGTATTTCCTCATGAGGTAATAATTTTGGTTTCATGGTAAGTGTCACTTTAATAATTGAAGCATTTGAATATGTTGCAAAGAATCCTTTATTGATTATAGAAACTTTTCTTGGAATTTATATATTTTTCATTATTTAACCTTGGTGGGTGTCATTACATCCTATTAAGTCGATCACCCTCGGGAATGGGGTTCTATTGGGGGTTTCCTTGAAGAGTCAGTGTACCTTTCCCAATCATACTTATCACTTTCCATGCTTCTTCCATTTTTTCTCTTCGTATTTTGGGTTTTTGGGTGCACTGACCCAAGAAGGGATTGTACCTCATTTCATGGGAAGAAGGGGTTGAAAGTCTAGAGGGGAACGTATCTGGAAAAATAAAAAATCCAATCATAAACCTTCCATATGCTTTCCCTAGGATCCCAAAAAAAATGAAACACTTCTCGAAAAAATGAGGGACCTTTAAAATAAACAACTAATTAATAAATCACGCCAACCAAGGTAGATCATATGTGGTCTATGCATTTCATTTTTAGTGCCCCTTATTGTATTCAACTTGGAAAAGAATGATAACTAAGATAGAGTGCATGTGGGCTATATATTTTCCTTTTTATTGCCTCTTATTGTCTACAACTTGGAAACAATCTGATAAATTAATGGCAAATAAATGGGCTTGGAAAAATGTTGTATCGTGAATGAAGGGAAACACGCCCTCTACAAAGGCATCCATAATTGAGACAACATGAGCCCTTATATGTCATGAACCCCATTCATATAAGTCTTACCCCATTCCACCCCATACTTACACATGACTTAGATAGGTTTCATGCAGGAAACACCTTGGACTTGGGGATTAACTGACCCAATAGTATGCCTAGGCACGTCTCCCACACCTAAATTTGACAAATTGTATATGATATTTGAGCATTTTCTTAGTTTGAAAGGGGTGTTTGATGCACATGTATTTTTGGTTCCATTATTAGCTGTGGCTTACTTGGAATGATTCTTGTGACTTATGGATGCTTGGAGGGCGCATCTGTTTGTATTTACAGGACCTTTCCCAGTGGACAGGTACTCATGAGGAGATGATATTCTTTGGACATTCATGGGGGATTTGGAAAAAAACCCATGTTTGGGTCAAGCTTGTGACCACAATTTTCACTTTGAGGAAGTAGTTTGTTGCACTTGGGGCACTCTGACATGGATATGAGATGATCTCCCACCTCTCTCCACCTGGACGCCAACCTTTGGAGGCATAGAAATCACCTACCTACCCCATGAATTCACCATTAAGAGGGCTAGGGATTTATGGAGGAGGACACATGCAACCTTGTTTTGGAAATTGATGGCATGATATGGCCTTTGGATACTTAATTTTCCACCAAAAAACTTCAATGTTTCCTTCTTGTAGCTCAACATCACCCTAAAGAGGGATGACATCACCCTTATGGGGTTTATTTTCGTGCAAAAATGAATTTTGTAATTTGTAAAGGGAAAATTATGAGGTTGGCCCTCTCTATATTTTAAATTTGACTTTAAAAGTGGACAAATATGGTTTGCAAGGCCTCATATAAATATAGTCCTTCCCATTTTAATTTTTCATCAAGACGTTTCCTCACACAAGAGGATTAGGTCTGAAATTTTTTCCCTCTTTCGATTACTTGCACTCTGTTACTCATGCGCTAGGCTTGGAGGAGCATTTTTTGGATATCTCTTGGCTTATTCTTGGTGAAAATATATACAATTAGGGTTTTTTCTTAATTATTCTTGGTAAAGTAAGTAAAATTTGCAATTTTCATTTCATGCATTGAATGTTTATGGTAAGTTTTACTTGTTCATATTGAAGATTATGAGATTTATTGCTTAAAACCCAAGGAAAGGAGCCTAAGGTGTTTCCTCCTCTCTCTAGATCATTCCATTTATTAAGTTGTTGAGAGAATATTGTCTAGAGTAGGATTCTAAATCCCTAAAGTCATATCACTTTAGGATTCTTGTTCTAGAAACTTGTTGCGATATATTTCAAGAGTCTAAGGAAGAATAAGAATTTGCTAGATCCAAAAATATCTTGTTCTCTAGAACAATTCATCATTTGAGTCTTGAAACTTCAGACCCTAAAGTGCTAGCACCTCAAGCTTCATCTCATCATCCTTACGAAACTGTTATCATCATTATTTTTCCAAGTTATATTACTTATGTAATTGACTCCATATCCCAAAAGGCACTAGTTCAATTGATCTCTTGTGAAGGAATTGATCAAACAACTCTCAAACTTTATTGTCTAATACTTTTACTAACCTTTTCTAACCCTAGCTTAGCTTAATTTACTAATTGAGTTTTTTTTGTTGAAAATATTTTCTACAACCATCCTAATTGCTATAATTTTTTGCATAACTCACTCTAATTGCTCACTGACATACTCAGAAATTTATTGGGATAAGTGCTAATTGATCTTCTTGATAAATGTTATATTTTCACTATCATTTCTTGCAATTATGAGTTGAATTTATTTTGTCTCTTAAAAAATACTATTGGTTGTTATAAACCATCATATTCCTGCAATTTTACTTCATCCACCATACATCTATGTTATCTATTTTATATTGAGTTTTTTTTATCATATTGGTACTCAGAAAGTTTTATCTATACATGATGTATTGTTCTTGTTCCATGCAGCTACATATAACTCTTCTTTTTCCTAAATTTCAAAGAGATAGACCCTTTGACTTAGGTAACTAGTGATAGGGTGCTCTAAGTTGTACCATATCCTTACTACTTGATACCTTGAGGTTACCTGGGATGCCTCTCCTAGGATGGACCTCGTCCATCACTAAAAAGTGGGGATTTCCCACTAAGGTGACAATGGTGGGTTATCATGTGTTTACACCAATTTGATTTACTTGTCTTGGGCTTGGACAAGTACAAATTGTGTGATATTATTTTTGTGTTGTTTTCGGGGAGGATCGAGTTATTGTCCTCAATGAAACATATTTTGGTAAGATTATCCCAAGCCTCTTATATTACAAGCTTACTCGACAACTCTGCTAAGGGTGAGTCCATAACTTCCTTTGATGATCCAAGATTAATCATCTGGTGACTCCATTGATGGAAAATGTGTTGAACATTATCATAGCAACCAAACTTTTTACTCGTGGCCTCTACGGGATGTGATCCAGGTGATTCTTTCATACCCTTGGACATGAGCGAAATCCCAGGGTACCCTCAATGGATGATTCCTTAGTAAAAAATGAAATGGATTCACATGTTTTCCAGTAATGGTGAGACTACTTCCAAAGATCACATGAGTATTTTCTAGGCTTTCTTTCAACTTAATCCTATGGATGAAGACACTAATGACTTGAATACACCTTAAAATGCTTATCCAAGGTATATGTGTCAAAAAATTATTGGTACCCAAGTTATTTCACACAGTAAGTATTAAGCATACATGAATGGGCTCCTCAAAGAGTTAATACCAATACATAGAAAATAACAGTTGCTTGGTTAATCTAACCTCATCCATTCTTTTCTTTATTGTCATGAGTAAGGTGATTCATTTAAGCATCATTTTCGAGAAAGGGAATATTCTGCAATACCTTTATCACTGGATTTAGAAAGTAACTTGACCCCTCCTCTCTGATGGTGACCCTTTCCAATAGTAGCATCGGAAGGTTGTCTGTTGGAGCCAGTTTTTAAAAGACAAAGATAGGGAAATAAAATAAATGATTTATAAAAGATAGGGGAAATGCGTTAATAAAAGACAAATATAGGGAAATCTTGACACGATTTATAACGTCTTTCCATTGACACATTTCCCAATTCAAAAGGGAATATTCCTCTATACCCCTCCCATTGAAATGAATAATAACCATCACATTCCGCTCTCTTATGGAAGTTCCTTCCAATAGCACTATCGAGGAAATTTTTCAAAACCGACCTTTGATTGTTATGTTTCTAATACACATATTTGTGTGATCTTTACTTTCAGACACATTAATGGTGACACAACCTTACGCATGCACATGAAATTTCCTCTAGTTAGCGTCAACTATGAATGGTTAAGGTAATTTTCATATACATAAGCTTGTCAACCCTAACTAACTTATTATATGCCTCTATAAACTTGTAAGAAACTCTACTCTACATACTACGATTGTAATCTGACATCAAACCTCAACCAAATTTCAAAGAAATAGCTATGTGATTAGTATAATTTCAATTTTTTGTAATGTTTTATATTTTTGGTAAGCTTATGAGATCATTGTTTATTACAAGATATGAAAACAACACCATGTCATGCCCACAAACCAGAAAGGGAAAAAACACCACAACAAATGAGTTTGCACCTGTTGTGAATCCAGGTGACATTATAGCTACAAAAACTAACTATCACGATCGGGTAGTCCATTGTCCCTGATACGTTGAAATCTACATGATATTCAATAGCATATATTTCCCACATGAAGATGAAAACGAGGAATTTTATCAAAACATTCAAAAGAGATGGATTCACCTCCTAGTTGATCGACCGATGTTGTTTCCCTGCAACAACATAGAAAATTGGTGCCTCGGACATCTTGAACAAGGAACTGCTACAACTGTTAGAAAATAAAATATTTAGATAGAATCCTTGAGATGGGAGGACATAAGACTCTGATACCATTTCCCAGAGCCTACAATCTACATAAATGAAGGTTTTTTGAGAAATTTGAGGAGAAAATTAAGAGAACGGTTCTAATTTCTTCTAGTAAAGGAACAAGAAAATTTATAGGCAAAGGAACAATAAGAGAAAATAAAATCAAATGAAAGACACCAGAAGGAAATGATAGAAGAGGAGGAATATAAAACAAAACAAGTAGAGAAAGAAAAATAGAATAAAAAGAGCCAATATGACTTCATACGAAAGATGAAGGATGAACCCAAGAAAAGTTCCAAGATAGATGAGAAGAATAAGAAATAAGATGAATTAAATAATTTGGTTGATGAGAATAAGAAAAAAGAATATGAATTAAATAAGTTGGTTGATAAGAAGAAGAAAAGGGGAAAAAAGTAAGAAAAATCCTAATAGGATGCATTACAAAAGAGAAGGGATGAAGAGGAGAGAAACATAATAGTAGAAGAAGTAGAGGAAAAGAAAAAGAAAGAAGAGGAAAAAAAACAGAAGGTTGTTGAAGCTTAATCCAAAAGGAAAATTGATGAGGAAGAAAAGAAATAACGACTGAAGAAACTAGGTGAAGTCAAGAACATTCCAACAACTCTGTGTGTGAGCATAGTTGACCGTCCCCCACAAAAATGCACCCCTCTCATGGACATGCCAATTAATTTATCCTTCTCTTCACAGGAGTTGAAATTAGATGAGGTTGTAGTAGCAATAAGAGAATATTACTACAGTGACAAAACTAAAGAAATAGAGAAGAGAACAAGCAAAAGGAAAAGAGGGGACACAATTATCATCCAACAATTGAATAAAAGAATTATTGAATGGAAGGAAGAGACAAATCTCAAAGAAAACATTGTCAAAATTGCCTCTGCTCTTCATGCATTCACGGGAGAAAATTCCATGTTTGTGTATGACTTGGATGCTACCTTGGATACAACACAGAAAATAATTGTTGATTTGGAGAAAATAATGAACACACAAAAGGATGACATCACTATTGAATTTGAAAAGGCAATTAGAATTGCATAGAATCTCCACAAAGAAAAAATGGAAAAGGTTTTACAAACACACAAATATGAAATGAGAACAGAGTTTTAGAAGAGAGTCCACATATCTTAAAAATTTCAAAGAGAAGAACTAGATGCCCTCAATATGGCACATTCCAAGGAGATAGAGCAGTTAAACAATAAGTACACACAAGAGTTGACCATCCTGTAAATAGAAAGCATGGAGGCCAACAAGTTCAATGAACAATTAGAACACAAAATTCAGGGGTTGGAGCATGATAAAGAAACACTTAATAATACCATTAGATAAAATAAAGGAGTTATCGTCCTAGAATCCCTCAAGTCATAATCCACATGTGTGAATGAGGAGTTGAAATAAGAGAAAAGGAAGTGTTTATGTATATTAAATGACATCCAAAGGAACATAGATGACTAGATAAGGATGGAAGACAATATTGAGGAAATCAGGGGAAAATATCAAAAGGCTCAAGATAACTTTGATAGATTATTGATTGCCAGAGTGTGTACAAGAATCCACCATTCACCTTTCCACTATACTCCAATAGAAAAAAAATAAAGGATCAGGTCTTATTTGATACATGGAATCCACTGCTAGAAGACATCTGAAATATTCAAAAAAACATTGACAAAGGCATACAAGATATTTTATAACACTTCCTATGAGCTCTTTGAATAATTTTAAATGAATATCATGACAGAAATTAACGATGGAACCCCATGGGAACTAAGGATATTTCACGTAGAAGAAAATAGGGAATCCAGTTAGACAAATATTGAGAAGATTTCTGAAGCTAATCAAGAGGTATTGAATGAATACCTGATGAAACAAATGAAGCTAATAACACTATCCAAGAGCTTCATCAAGAATACCAAGCGATAACTAAAGCTGGAAGTCCTAACCAAAACATGTGTTGGAGAACTAGACTTGGAGAAAATGCAGTTGAGTGAGATGGAAAAAATCATGGAAGACTATGCATTATGGAAATAATACCTGTCAGGAAATGAGAGACACTTCCACACTAAACCTAGTAGAAGAGAAGAAGAATTTAATCAAGAACGCAAATGACACAAGTAATCACATAGTACATTGATATTTTACCCTCGAAATCCTTAATCGGGAAAAGCAACATTCCATGAGAGTTCTTCTCTCTTGTTGTCTTATTCAACCTGAAAAAAATGTTACATGTCTAACCTTGGTCCACAACTAAGACACAATCGACATCATACCCTCTTTCATGTCCAAGTACAACCTTGTAGCCAATACAGATTATATCTACATGACTAGCAACCTACGATTTACTCATTAATTAATTATCCTTTATAGCCTTAGAACATGCCTCTTTATAGGCTTTAAAACATGAAAAAACCTACAGAATTGGTGCCCAAAAATAGTTACATATCCATATAAATCATTGGCTACAAATCCCACAAATCATGATATTATGTTACAGTCAACTCCAAGTCATTTACCAGTCAAATACCAGTCAGCCTTCATTTAGTATTTAGTTAGTTTCCACACGTCCTCCTGTCGACCTCATGTTGGTTGACCTCTTCAACATGTTTTTTATATCTTTACCATGTCAAACTTCCTTGAATGTAGACTTTGAATTCACCTGGTTGACTCACCTCAACCTTCGACTTGTTGTCGATCTACCTTGACTTTGACCTTCAGTCGATTCACCTCGACTAGAATTTCACCACAAAGAATATAACAACCCAACATTCTCCTACTTGTTGTCTTCTTTTCTTAAAAAGGAGATTCTTGAAATTTCATTCACTGACCTAAAGAATCAATTCCCATTTCCTCTTTGCACCAAGAGAACTTCGCATGACTCACAGAATTGGTCAACGAGTCTGCTATGTTTTCCAATGTGTCTACTTTCTCCAGTAGCACCTTTTTACTTTCCACCATATATCTTACGAAATGGTATTGTACATCAATGTGCTTATTCTTTTAATGATAAGAGGTTTCTTTGCAAAAATATTGCGCTTTTACTATTGCAACTTACCTTCATAGCTCTCCGCTCAAACCCGATTATTGAACAACCTTTGCATCCATACCGATTCTTTGATTCCATGAGTGGTTGCCATGTATTAAAATTCTATTTTTGACAAGGCCATGACCACCTATGCCTTACTCATCCATCTTATCATTCCACCAAACATCTTGAAGACATATCATCTATTCGAACTTTGTCAATCCAGATCTCCAGACTAGTCAACATTAACAAAGCCATGTACATTTAATTTACCACTGTCACCTCCAAGTCTTCCTTGGTAGAATATAGCATAGTATTTCGTGCCACACAAATACTTGAATACTCTCCTGATAGCATCCCAATGCTCCTTTCCAGGTGTCAACATGTACCTTCTCAACACTCCCACTGCATGGGAAATGTCTGGTTGAGTGAAAACCATATCATACATTAGTCTACCAACATCACTTGCTTAGGGAACATATGCCTTGTCCTATATTTCTTCTTGTGTCTTTGGAAACTGTTCAATAGTTAGCCTTGATCCCATAGCAATTGGCACCTTCATTGGTTTGTAGTCCTGCATGTTGAAATGTTTCATAATTGTTGCAATATACTTTGTTTGGTTCAACCCAATCTTTCTAGTACATCTATTTCTCTTAATCTCCATTCCTAGAATGAAGTTAGTTGCACCGAGATCCTTCATGTCAAACTTGGAGGATAGTTTCTTATTCACCTCCTTTATTGTGTCCATGTTGTTTCCAATCAACAACATGTCATCGACATACAAATCTACATATATGAAGTGCCCACCTTATTTCTTATAATATATGCAGTGATCATCTTTGCTTCTCACAAATCCCAAAATAATGATGTATGTGTTGAACTTCTGGTACAACATCCTTGTCGATTGCTTTAAACCATAGAGGTATATTTTATGTTTGGACACCAACTCTATATTTCCCTTTACTACAAATCGTTAAAGATGTTTCATGTAAATTTCTTCATCCAGGTCCCCATGTAGGAACGTTGTATTCACATCCATCTATTCTATTTCCAGATGGAATGTTTCATCTAGAGACATTAGTACTCTAATGGAAGTTATTTTTGCAACAGGGGAAAAAATATCACAGAATTCAACTCCCTCGACTTGGGAATAAACTTTTCTACCAGTCAAGCTTTGAAATTCTCGACATGTCCTATGGAATTCATATTCTTCTTGAATACCCATTTTCTATTGATGGGATTTCTTCCACTAGGTAACTTGACTAAATCCCATGTCTCATTCTTTTGAAAGGATTCCATCTCTTCGACCATGGAATCCTTCCAGAGTTTACCCTCTTCCGAGTTGACTGCCTCACCAACCAACTTGGGCTCATCGTCGATGGAAGTTAACATGAATCTGGAACAGAAGTATGATGGGATATATCTTTCAACTGGTTTTACTATTCTTTTTTACCTCCTTACCACAGAATTTTGGTGTTCCACCTCTTCCTCAGGTTCATTCAACTCATCTCAATCATCTTCTTCATTCCTCAGTTCAAATCACACCCTCTTAGGATTATTCTCAATCTGAACAAATTCTTCAGGCTCAGAATTACCTCTGACTTCTCTTAAGACCACATATCAACTATACACTATTCTCCTTGATGCAGCTGTTATAGCCCTAAAATTCCCTACTTATGCATACATGGCATTAGCCTTTCTACTTGAACAATTTGCCAATTTACTGTTGAGACTCTTTCTTAAAAAACCATTTTTTGGAGCATATACGCACCTTGTTTCACTACTTCTCGAGTACATACATGAGATGCATAATATAAATCCCATGTACATACGTTGGTTTCATAATAAACATCCATTGTTTACCTCCAAAAGTTGAAAAAATTAAAAAATTGTAAGGAATTCGGTAGATTCTACGGGCTATTGGAGGCTTCCCAACAATTTCAACGGTCGTAGCCCATCCCCAAACCAAATAACTATCCTTTTGTAATATAAAAATAGGTATTGGGGTATAATTCCATCATCAAGCATTAGAACAAAGAAACTCTTCCAAATTCCCTTCCCCTCATTGCCCAAGTTTTTGCAACCCTTTCTAAGATTTGGCCTCAACATTCCCTCTCAATCCCTTTATCTTATACAATTTCTTCCCTTTTCCTAAGGAAATTAGTTGATTGTGAGAGGAAAATATGGAATGATGCACTTGGAGTAGCAATAAGAGGAGCCCAAACAAGGTTCGTGGAGCATTGTCAACATGAAGGTTGTAACATTTTAATCTTCAGTTTGAATAAAAGAATCCTTTTCTTGTCCCAATATATTGTGTTTTGATATATTTATTGATTAATGTATCTACATTTATATATCAATGATAATATGATTGATTAGAGGTTGTATATTTGTAGCATTGTTTGCCTAAGTTTTCTTGTAGGTAATCTTTGGGAGGAGACCTACAGCCAGGGAAGCTACAAGGTTGAAGGAAGTCTACATCAGACATAGGACCACAGGTACATTTACTTATATTCCTTCTTCTCTTTTTGTCTTTATGTTCAGATAGTTTGGGGTAGTTTAGAAATATGGTTTCCTTTTAAGGGAGATCAGTGATATGCCTATATCTTTGACCTGGTATAGTAATAGGGAGATTTTCCCGCTAGCAGAATTGGCGACTCTACTAGGGAGTATCTCTAGGGTCCTAGTGGAAGGTTTTTTGGATTTAATTGCTTTCTTTATTTCCTTTTGAGTTTTTATCAAGTTTACTGATTCTTTTCAGGGTCTATGGTCACCTTCAAGGTGCCTACCATCTTTCCCTGCTAGTCAGTGTGCCAAGTCTTTTTCTTTTTGAAAAACCTTAGAGGTGTATGCACTCTGCTTTGGCTCAACCCACATACATACATCATCTTCACAGTAAAAAACCCACATACAAATGCAAGCTATTGGTGCAACAAATCGTGTCTCTATGTCTTGAGGGTGTTTTAAAAATTAAGGAGCTAGTATCTTTCCTGATAGAATCTTTGGGCTTCTCAGGGATTTCTTAGAATTTACAAAGTTCTTTGTTAGTGGCCTTATCTTGGGTTAATGATTCAGTTTAAACTTGTTTATTGGTTTTCATTTTCTTACCGTAGAGGTATAGAGTGAACTTTCAAGTTTTAGATCCTCCTTTGGTTTCTTTCGAATCCTTGCGTTTATGCAGTGGGTCTAGGGTATCTGTCAACCTTGGTTTCTGTTTTCTATTTTTTTTCCTATTACATGCTTTGAAAAAAAAAATTACTTTGGTTTTTCTTGTTAAATTATTTCAAAAAATCAAAAAATAATTTTTATGTTTAGTTTGGTAGTATACCGTGGGTTGTTTATTTGCAAAAGAAAAGATTTTGAGTTTCAAATTTCTTTCTTTCTTTCCTGAAAATACAAGTAGTTTTACATTGCGAAACGAAAAACACCTTTTTTCTAGGAGACTTTTAGTTATAAGATCTTGAAACATTAATTTGAAAAGTTGATTTTCACAAAGATTTTGCAAGCTTTTTATTTAATTTTTTGAAGTATCTAGATTGGTTTTTCATAATTGCTTTAAAAAAAATTCTTCGTTTTCAAACACCACTAGTTTCAGTTTCATTTCCTTTGCATAAATCAATCCTGTAAAATCAACTCTTAACTTAAAATCTATTAGAATTTCTATTTGAAGGGTTCACCAACTAGTTTAGGCTTTTAGGGCCTTGAAATAGGTGTGAAGAGGAAACTCTTCAAGGCCATTTAAAACAAACATTGAAGTCTGAGATAGGGGGTGTCTAAATTCCAATGTCCTAAGATTCATTCGAGCCTCCCTTTAACATAGAGGTTAAAGACGAGGTCGTTTAAGGAAAGGTAAAGGAGATAAGCCCTCCAAAGTCAAACCAAACATAGTGGAGATTGTATATTGAGGGTCTTTCTTGGGAATCACGTTGATTGCATTTGACTACGAAGCCTCATGGACCTTGAATCCATTCGATATCCTCAGTTGTCTTCCAGACCAATCACGTTCGGTACCCTTGAAGGGATTCATCCTTGTTATCATACTCATTATGATCGGTCTGACTATCGACTCTACCCACCTGGTGACTAACTACGAGATGGAAACCTAGTTGCCAATTTTTACAGACTTACATAGGTGACTGCGGGAGTATACCATGGTACATAGGGAAGAATTTGGGTTTCTCTTTGCAGAGTATACCCAGAGGGTGTTTCTGTGTTCAAGTTACACTTGCACCAATAAATTGTTCTAGTGTCAACTGGTGTAACTATTCTTTCTACTAGTTAGTTGTCTGCTTGATCTGCCTTTAGGAAATTTTATTTTGTGCTCTGTGTTGAATGTTAGCCAAACTTTACAATGTCGGTTGATCATTTCACAAAGTGGAATATCAATATCTTTTTCGGTCACGTAGGATCCCAGGCCCAATGTAGTTTACTTTGGAGCAACCTCTGCCACCATTGAGGTGCAGGATGGATCAAGAAGGATCATTCGAAGATACCGGGCCACAGGAAACTGTACCCAAGACAAATCCGAGAGAAGAATTTCCTGCACTGGAGGAGTCCATTGTTTCTAACTTGAGACTGAGCATTTCAGGCCAACAAATCCTCTTATCACTGATTTATCGACACTGCTTATAATACAGATAGTACCTCCCAAGTTAACTTCACCCGAATGACAGTTTTTTCAGTGAGAGACGATGGAAGCATCCAATGCTACTTCGTCTTGGAGTCCTCAT
Organism: Picea engelmannii; assembly: GCA_009831015.1. NCBI lineage: Eukaryota > Viridiplantae > Streptophyta > Pinopsida > Pinales > Pinaceae > Picea > Picea engelmannii. The sequence continues at coordinate 242,572 of ML785638.1, read as the reverse complement.
ACTCCTATTGCAACTACCACAAGAGGGGGTGTTGCACCTCCTCCCCCACCTTCACCTGTTAGGACCACAACAATCTCGACGCCCACTACTTTGGGTAGTGGTCTAATTCCTTTGATGGTTTTGACCATTATTCATTTTATTCAAAACACGTCGGGCACTCCCTTCTCATATGGGATGCCCAGTTTTTAACCAAACTCAATTCTTACTTACTCTACTTTACAGACCATGGGTCTGGGGGCAGGGAGCTCCAATGCTCCCTTGTAAGGATCTGTCACAGGAAACACTACCTTGTTTAATGGTATTCCTTATGACAGGGGTCATATAGTTCTTTCATCCCCTTCGCTCGGTGGCACACTTCAAAAATCAATCGAGCCTAATACAAACTATAGTTTGTTCATTAGAAGTAGTTTAGGAACTTCATCCTACATGATGTCGGTGGGATCAATGTCATTTTAGTTTCTTTGAGCATTTGGAAATAATTCCTTTTCTTCGTCTGTGTTCTCAACTAGGGGAAACCCCAGCTTTGGTCACCAAATACCTATACAAAGTTTTATTCCTTCATAGGGAGGGATGATAGGAGTTCACTCCACCTAGGGTATTTGGAATGCTTCGCAGCATTTTCCATCGTCATGGATGTCAGTCTGGGGAAACCCTTTACATATTCAATGGAACCCCAGGAAAAGTTCAGTACCTATTCATGTAGGATCGGTTGGGAGTATCCCCAACCAATGTCCTTGGAACACTACATAGGGGGGAATCCTTGTGCAATATATGTCATCTAGCTTTGGGAATAAGCCAATGATACAACAACAAATGAAAGTTCATTTTGCTAGTCATTGCCATGGTTTCTACCAAAACCCTAGTCAACAGTCCAAACTTTCCTCACAACCTTGTGCCAATCAAAATCTAGGTCCCTCTTTTCATGTAAATACTCCATAGCCAAAACTACCCTTTCTGGAAACCCTACCATTTCCAGACTTTTTCGATACTGTTAAATGACTTGATCTATCACGATCTGCATTGGCCCCCCATGTCAACTAAGTTCCTTCCGACATCCCTAAGTTTGAGGGAAAGCCTGGTGAGTATCCAGGTGATCATGTGACAAATTTTCACTTGTAGTGCTCATCTAACTCGTTGAAAGATGACTCTATTTAGTTGCACCTATTTCAACGCACTCTTATTGGGGGTGCAGCAAAATGGTATATTAAGCTCGACATCTTGAAGTCCTCTTAATTTAATGACCTGGCTATGGTTTTTTTGAACCATTTCCAGTTGCCAATGAGATACAATGTCAGCATCGAGCCACTGGACAACTTCGAGCAAATGAAGGTCGACCATATATCGAATCAAATTCGAGAATGGTGGTGACGAAAGAGCTTGATTAAGGTCAAGGTCCCTCCTGTATTCTTTCTTGAGTGGTTCTTAAAATATTTGGTTTTGTGTGTGTCCAAAGATGTAGCAACGTGTAGAGTGTTTTCTGAAGAAGAGGCTATTATGAGAGCCCATCAACTAGAATTGATTTACTCTTAGTCCAACATGCTATACAAGATCTTACCAGATGCACCACAATCAACTCTCGATAAGTCCAAACAAAAGTTTGGGCCCCACATTGATGGCATAGTGGGCTCATCACAAATCAAGTCCAAGGATATGGTGTCTAATCAATTACAATAATTATTGATTCAACAGACTGTGGCCATCCAAACTTCTAGTTCGTCTTTCCCTACAACCCATATGTCATATGTAGACAGTGTGAAATCAACAACTCCCAAGGCCAACCAACAGACCGAGGGAAAAAAGAAACAAAAAAGAAAGAAGGGTAAAGGGGATAAAAAGGCTGCAAATAATGTTGGCGAGGGAAAAATTGAGAAGAGGAAATTGAAGTTTCCATGTAATCTTTTCACGGAATATCATTTGACTCACCTATGCCCTCGACTTGTAGAAGCCCAGAGGTTACTGGCACAACAAAAACCTACTATGCTGACAAACCCTTTTCCATAAGGGAAAAATATGGCTCAATCCTCTGCATCCACGAGCACACCAGAGGGTAGTTAGAGACCCCCCCACACCTAATTCTAGTAAGTTAGATGCAAATGTTTATATGCTTAAATATGATGCTCATTTATCGACCAGGGCTCGTGACTATGGGATGTCAGAATATGTTGATAAGGGAAAAGAGACCTCCAACCCATTGACTCCCATACAAATTGAGAACATAGTGGTAGAAACACTGACTCACATCCCTAAGGGTGGATTCAAAAAGGATTCTCATAACCAAAATGCGAGGGCTTCCCAAAATTACCTTGTTTTGGAGGATCTGGCACAAACTCCTTGCCTAATGTCTGCTCTGGAAGTTCTCCAGAGTTTCCCATCACAGAGAAAATATTTTTTGTCGACCTTGGGAGAAGCTAAGACTAGTAACTTAGGAAGGATTGTTTTCAATCCAACTGACCATAAACCTTATCTTCCTCACGATGTTTCCTTTTAGATAGTAGTGGCATACACCACGAAATAGTTGACACAATTTTTTTTTATGTATGGTGCTTGATGAGGGTGCCTCGACTTGTGTTATGTCGTTGGCATGTTGGAAGGCCATTGGCCAGCATGAGTTGGCTCCATCACCCACATTTCTTACAACATTTGATGGTCGGTCATTCAGACTACATGGTATAATTCCCTCTTTCCCCATGCAGTTAAAGGGTAAAACTGTGTGTTTCAAGGTTGAAGTAGTCCATGCACCTCTCGACTATAATCTCTTGTTAGGATAGAGTTGGACATATGCAATGAACGCGGTTGTAGCCACCATTTTTTGGGTCCTATGTTTTTGACACGAGGGACGAATTATAACCATCGAACAATTATCCTTCTCTCATCCTAACCCTTCATCGGGGGCATACATTTTCACGATGATTGATAGCCCACAGTCAGGCACAGCTGACTTAGGGGATGGATTGTTTCCATCCTTGATGGGAAAATTTGACTATCTGGCACCTTCCAATGACTTTAGGTTTGTTTCAGTTTTTCCCGACTAGCCGAAGGTTGCAATTTTTCAGGTCTCATCCTTTAAAATGAGTTATTTCAAAAACCAATGGACTTTACCTTCCCCGTTGGATTCGATGGAGGGGGTAGGGAATCTTGATATGGCCATGCCCTTATCCATCGCCGAGGTTTCATACAACATTTTCTGCAAAGCCTTGACCAACCCTAATATGGCTACCCCACAAGAGCTAGATCTTGTTCTTGAGCCTAATTGGGCTCACGACTCTCTCACCACTCAGGACCCTTTAGATTTGGTTTTTACCTCTGATGAGGCGATCTTGGAGGCATTATCAGGTCCTGATAGACCTTGGGATGATATACACCATAGATCTTACTTTCTACTTGAGCTCAAGCGAATAGAGGCATGAGAGTTCGTCCTAACCATGAAAAAAGATGTCACTTGTCCCATTAACCCTCTGGCCATGTACGAAGTATATGACGAGGGAAATATGGCAAGTATTATTGAAACGATTCCTATATGTATCTCCAAAACCTTCAATGTCATGGATAATGTCTTCATTGGAGCAGATTGTTCTTTCGAAGAGATTTAGATTTACACTAAACTTTTTAAAGAGTTCTGGGACGTCTTTTCTTGGTCTTACGAGGAGATGTCAGGCGTCGATCCATGAATTGTTGAGTATAAAATAAAAATCTATCATGATGTCAATCCTGTCAGACATAATATTTGCCAAGTCAACCCTCGCAAAGCAGCGACGATAAAGGATGAAGTAGAGAAACTCCTCAAACCGGGTTTCATCTATCCTATAGAGTTGACAAAATGGGTATCGAACCCTGTTCTAGTCAACAAGAAGAAAGGTACCATTCGCATATGTATGGAATTCCATGATTTGAGAAAGGCTTACCCAAAAGAAAAAATATCAACCATGTTTATCGATCAAATTGTTGATGAGTGTGCGGGAGGCGAAGTATTTTCTTTCATGGACAATTTTTTGGGATATAATCAAATTCTGATCAAACTTGAGGACCAACATAAGACTTCTTTTATTTTTCCTTGGGGTAATTTCACGTATTGGAAGATGCCTTTTGTCCTGAAGAATGTTGGAGCTTCTTTTCAGAGGTCCATGTCCTACGCTTTTCATGACCTCAAACACATAGTCAAGGCATATTTGGATGATCTGTTGTTGGATTACTGAGAGGGGGGCTGAATCAGTAATAGAGCAATTTAATCCTTTTTAACCATATAATCCAAGTGTTATATCAATGTAGAGTTATCATCCAATAAATGCAGAGTAAATAAGCAATTAAAAAATGAACAATCATACACATACACAGTACACCGGTGTTTTACGTGGAAACCCAAAGAGGGAGAAAACCACATAATGTTTTTTCATATATGTCTTGAAGAATTACATTCATTGGAAGCACCAACTTCCTTTGTTTTCCAACTTCAACTGGAAGGAGGATCCAACCCCCTTGTTTCTTAGGCTACAACCTGAGGGAAGCTTCAACTCCCCTATTCTCTGGCTATAACCAGAAGGAGGCTAAAGCCCCCTATGTTCTCCGGCTACAACCGGAAGGTGGCTACAACGACCTATCCTTGCCCCATCCAACTGCCCTGAAGTAGAAGTAAAATGATGGAATCACTATCACACTATCACTATGCGATATATTGTTGTAAACCTATACCAATAAACCTTAACCATGAATCAACCATGCATCAACCTGTACCTCAACCTGTACCATAAACAAGTTCATCAACCATGCACCAACCTGTGCCAAACAATCTGTAATCAACCTGTACCATAAACAAGTGCATCCAACCATGTAACATGTATGTACCAATCATGTGTCAACTACTCATCAACTATGACTCATCAATATGTACCGACATCATCAACTATAAACCTCATGTATGTGCCAAGTCATCAACTACTTGTCTCAACCATGTACCCAACATGAACCTTAACCAAAATCCCTCATCAATTTCATCATCCAATTATGATTTGTAACTCAGTAATAGACCTGGTGTATACGATCACATACCTGCAAACCTTCCTTAACTTTCACAACAAGAGACTAGCATTTTCATCAAACTTTTCTTTAGTCTCACATGACTAGTTTGGGATTAGTCAACAACCCTAACTTGAAATAATCATAACTATGTACCTGTAATGAATAAATATATGAAAGTAGTACATAATGTTCTTCAGTTTGTTTTATGCAATTCCTCCAAGTGTGACTACTTGGAACCTAAAAGGAATTATAGAAAAAAATAGCATACCTTGTTGAATTCTGGCATATTCTAGAGAGTGACCTTGTAGAGCGTTCCCCGCACGGAATATTTTTTGAATGGATCTGAAAATGTTACACAAACTAATAAATATTTTACTATAACCAACACATTTTGTCTTACTGAATTTGGATATGTTATGAAGAATTTATGATGTTGTTACCCGAAACACCTATTTTAGACTAGTTCCAAGACTAACCACAAACCCTATTTTCCACAGAGGGTAACTCCAAAAATACAATGACCCACAAGATGAAATTTTTACCACAGATACTTGGATATGTTTACTCAATGTCCTATCAATTTCACAGTCTGAATCATTTTAGAAAAACAAATATTGCAAAAATGGTGAGATGACCAGCAAATAACATACCTTAGAAAGCATCATCAAAAGAATTTATCCTCCCTTGAATTCCATCCTTCTTTTCTTCACCTTCCCTCTGAAATTCAGCCTAGATATCCTTTGGTTACCTCAGTCACCTATAGATATTCAATATGCTCAAGTTTGATATAAAATTAGAGAGCCTTACCTCTTATTTATACTCTCCAAGTAGCTTCCTTAAAATCATCTTCTAGGTCATTTTGCCCACTTTCCTTATTTTAGGGTTAACCCACTTCTAATTTCTCCATTAAATTTATTATTTAAATAAATTATTTTGTATTCACTTTGAATTATAGTACACTCATCACTTCACTTTATTATTTACCTTCTAAAATCTTTTAAACCACTTTGACTACTTTGACCTTTTGAGGCTTCTAGATGACATATGAGGGTCCTCCAACATCGTAAGGCCATAACTATCAAACCATGAGGAGTTATGTGACATTATACATACCACCAGAAATGACATGAAATATAATATCAATATAGAATAGTGTTACCTGAAAATATATCAAAACTCATACCATTATCCATCAAACAAACTTGGGTCCATTACCCAAACCTGGGTTCTCCAACTTCTCATGGCCATAACTCTCTAACCGTGAGGAGTTATGTGACGTTCCACATACCACCGGAAATGGAATGACATGTAATATCCATATAGAATAGTATTACCTTCAATTATATTAAAAATCATACCATTATACATGAAACAACCTTGGGTCCATTACCCAAACCTTTGTGCTACAAAAATTCACTACCGGACTTTCTTCAAGGTTTGAAATCAATGACAACCAACCTTAATCAACAATATCCCCCTTTGGCATTAATAGAAACACCCTGATGAAATACTGAAATCATTTCATACAATACTGAATTCATATCACTCATGCTCCCCCTAGAACCATGCCTATGTCCTCTACATCTCTATGACCATTTCTCCCCCTAGAATCATGCCTCTATACTCTGCATATGATAAATCTCTCCCCATTTGTCATCAACGGAAAAGGTACCTTTCCATCCGGGTCTGCTCCCCCTAAATGAATTGTCTTCTTTATGGTGTTTCCTCGTGTACATATAAGACATATAAGATAAGCATTCAAAATCATTCATTTTGGAGTAGAAATAACTCTGAGTATATGGCGAAGATACTCAAAGGATTCACATGGAAGTGGTTTTGTAAAGATGACTGCCACTTGTTCTTTTGTGCCCACATACTCAACTCTGATGTTCTTTTTGCAACCTGTTCCCATAGAAAGTGATACTCGATTGGAATGTTCTTTGTCTTGGAGTGCATCACCAAGTTCTTTGAGATATTGATGGTGCTTGTATTATCAAAATAGATTGGAATGGGCTCATCATACTCAACCTGTATATCTGTCAGAGTTTGTTTCATCCAAAGAACCTATGTACAACATGTTGTTGTTGCAATATACTCTACCTCGACTATAGATAGAGATATTGATGATTGTTTCTTGCTTAGACATGATACTAAACACTCACCCAAGTAGAACGTTTCTCCACTGGTGCTTCATCGATCATCAATACAACCTGCCCAATCTGCATCTGTGTAAGCAATAAGAGATAGATCCTTTCCTTTTGGATACCATAATCCAAACTCTTCAGTTCCTTTGAGATATATGAAAACCCTCTTCACAGCTAACACATGTGATTCCTTTGGTGTTGTTTGAAATCATGCTACCTATCCAATTGTCTTCATTACATCTAGTATGGATGTTGTCACATATAGTAGGCTACCAATCATTGACCTGTATTGTCTATAATCTGTAGACTTTGAATCATCATATTTTCTTAACTTGCAATTGGTTTGCATGGGAGTGATAATTGGTTTTCAATATTCCATTCCGAACCTCTTTATCATTTCTTTGATATACTTGGTTTGAGAAATAAAAAATCCTTGGTCGCTTTGATGTATCTGAAGTCCCAGAAAGAAGGATAGTTCTCCAAGTAATGACATTTCAAATTCATTCTACATATCCTTTTCAAATTTATGGCTTAACCTGTCATTATCACTACCAAAAATAATATCATCAACATAAACTTCAATTAATAAAATAATATCTTGACTTACCTTGATGTAGAGGTTGTTTTTTGCACTTCCTTTTCTGAACCCTGCCTACTGTAGATATTTATCCAATCTAAAGCATCGTTCTCTAGGAGCCTATTTTAGACCATACAAGTCCTTCTTTAATTTACAAACATAATATGCGTTCTATGACAACTAAAATCCTTCTAGTTGTTCAATGTAGACTTCTTCTTCAAGTTCCCCATTCAGAAAAGTTAATTTTACGCCCATATGATACACTTTAATATTTTTGGAGCATGCATAAGCTAAAAGAAATCGGATTGCTTCCATTCTGGAAACTAGGGCAAATGTCTCTTCAAAGTCGATTCCTTCAACCTGTGCATATCCTTTACATACCAATTTATCTTTGTTCTTTGTAACCTATCCATCTTCATTCAATTTATTCTTGTATACCCACTTTGTGTTGATCACGTTCTTATCCTTTGGTCTTGGAACCAATTCCCAAGTGTCATTTTTCTCTATTTGATCCAATTCTTCATCCATGGCCTTGCTCCAAAATTCATCCTTGATGGCCTCTTCAAAATAGGTTGGTTCAGTCATAGATGTGAGTGCTAGGTGTGTTTTTTCTGGTGAACAAATTATTTTTCTAGTCTCAACTCCTGCGTATTTGTTTCCGATAATCTGATATGAACGATGATTTTTCTATACTTGTCTGCTAGGTTTTTTTGGATTTACTTCTTGAACTTGCTCTTATGTTTCTGTCATATCCTCTTCGTCTTCCCCTTCTTTTTCAAATTTGGTTTCTTCTTCATAAATTTGTTCCATTGATTCATTTTCTTCTTCCTTTAATTCTTGTCTATCTGTTTCATCAAATGTTACATTGATTCTTTCCACCACTTTGTTCAATCTCAGGTTGTAAAACTTATGATTTTCGTGTACTTGATTAACCAACAAGTACTCTTTTGTCCACATGAGAGTCAAACTTTTTCATTCTACCATCTTCTCTTTTGATGTAGCATTTGCTTCCAAAAACTCTGAAGTTCTTTACATTTGTTGATCTTCCTTTCCATAGATCGTAAGGAGTTTTTTCAGTGTTGTTTCTGAGCATTAATCTGTTTTGAATGTGACCTATTGTATGCATTGCCTGTGTCCAAAAAATATCTGTCAATTTTGAATCCATTAGCATTGTTCAAGCCATTTCCTGTACTTTCATGTTCTTTCTTTCAACAACTCCATTATATTGAGGTTTCCTAGTGATGGAGAATTGCCTTTTTATTCCATGACTGCTGCAGTAATCCATAAATTCCTTTGAAGTGAACTCTCCTCCATTATTAGATCTCAAGCATTTGATTTTTGAATCCATTTCATTTTCAACCATTTCCTTATAGATCTTGAAGTTTTCAAAATCTTATGGCTTATTCTTGAGAAAGAAAACTGTGGTCATTATTGTATAATCATCAACTAATAACAAAAAGTATTTCTCACCTTTTAATCCCTTTGTTGTAGTTGGTCCAACTAGATCAGTATGCACAATTTCCAATGGTCTTTTCGTTGAATATTCCTTTGATTTGAACCTGGTATTTGTTTTATTTCCTTGTTGACAATGCTTGCATAAAGTGTTGGTTGGTTTCGTGATCTGGGGAATTTCTCTGACAACTTCTCTTTTCCTGACTTTGACAAGGATATCAAAATGTATGTGACCCATTCTTTTGTGCCATAGCCAACTTTCATCTTCCTTTCATAGACAACACTTTTCATTTCCAATTTCACTTAACACCTATATGTTGCTTGAAGTTCTTGCAGTTGTAGCAATCAACTTTCATGAACCTTCTTTTCTTATCTCACACTTTTGTGAATCGAAAGTAACTTTATGACCTTGGTCACACATTTGAATCACACTTAGAAGATTATGTTTCATATATTGTAATAGTAGAACATTTTCTTCATTTGTATTCTTGTTCCCAATTCTGACTGTGCCTTTTCCAATCATTTTGGCTGAATCATCATTTCCGAAGGAGACTGGTCCATCTCTTTCCTTTCGTAATGTAAGAAACCTGTCTCTATCACATGTCATGTGTTTTGAACACCCATTGTCAACATACCAACCACGTTTATTCCGCTTATCTTGTAGAGCGAGTGTACATTCTTCATTGCTATATTGATCATGCTTTCTTATCCATGTCCTTTTTTGAGGTTCATGTCTGTGACTGTTGTTATTATGTTGCAGTTATCTAGGAGGGATTGTCATTCTATAATCTTTGGCCATTTTTCCAAAATTGTTACATTTGTAACATTCCACTTCAGTGCTCAGATATCCAAACATGTTGTAACTTCTTCTTTGTGTTTCACTAGGACTTCTTGGATAACCCCTTTGTGTATGACTTTCAAAGTTGTTTTCGTTCCTGTTGTTAGCTCTGCAATTCACAGATTTATGTCCAAAATTATTACATTCATAACATAAACCAAAAAAGATAGTTTGATACCTGGGAGTTGAAGATCTTTTGAAAGGAGGTACTCTTATGAATTATTCTTCTTCCCGAGGCCTATCTATAATTTGTTGATTATGAAATCTGAATCTTCTTAGTGGAGGAGTGTCCCTATAATTTTCCTTGTAGATATTCATATCCCCCTTGATTGTTTCTGCAAATATTTTTGGATATGTTTCTTGCTCTGTTGTTTTGGAGATTGATCATTTTTATGTATAATTGTATCCAAGTCTGGACTTTTCATGATGAGATTTTTGACGGCTGATAATGTCATCTAAAACTTTTGAGTTGTTCTGCATATTTTTCTTTTGAAGATTATTTCTTAATGTGACAATCTCTGCTTCCAAATTTCCAATGATCTTGTCTTTTTCTTCTAGCTTTTCTTTGAGTGCTTCTTCAATTATTTTATCTTCTTCTATTTGAACCTTCAAATTTGTGATCATTTGTTCTAGTTATTGAGTGTCTTATTTCTTGTCTAGTTATGCTTGTAGTTTCTTGTTTTTCTTCTTTTCTCTTCTGATAACTTCTATGGCACACATTAATTCCTCTCGATAGTCAACTTTTGCCTCTTCAATTTCTTCTTATAATTTTTCATATTCTTCTTCGGCTTCTTCATATTCTTCTTCAGAGTCTTCTACTTCCATGAATAGAACACTTTATGTCTCACTGTCACTGACTTCATCTTCATATGATGATGAGATGTCTTTTTTGGTGCATAATATTTTCTTGAAAACTTTCTTTGTGGTTCTTTTGCCTTTATATGTTTGTTTTCCTTTTGAGTAACCTTCATCATTTATCATTTTCTTATAAGGACATTTGTTAGCAAAATGACCAATACCATCACAATTAAAACAAATTAAAGGAAGCTTACTTGTATACCTCCCATTGGTTCCCTTGTTCAGTCTTTTGACAAAGTTAGCTACTTCTTCATCATCTTCCGAGACGTCACTGTTGTTGCTATGTTCTTCTTTTTGCCTTCCCTTTTTCTTTGAATTTTTGGATGCTTTGAAGGTTGTTTCTTTTATATCTGGATTTTCCTATTCATTTCTCATTTCATATGCTGTGAATATTCCATGTAATTCATCCATGCTTATTGATTTTAGATCTGATCTTTCTTCTAGTGTTGATATCTTAGGGTCAAATCTCTTAGGAAGAGATCTTAGGACTTTTTGAACAATTACAGATTCTTTGATTTCTTCTCCCAATCCTATGATTGCATTTACTGTTTCATCAAATCGTAAAAGGTAAGCTGCAATATTCTCATCTTCCTTCATATTAAGTTGTTTGAACTGACCTCTGTAAGTTTGAAGCTTTGCTACTTTGACTTTTGAATCTCCTTCATAAATATTTTGAAGTTTGTCCCAAATATATTTAGTGGATTTATAATGTGAAACTTTGGTGAATACTATTTCATTAAGACCATTCCGAAGTGAATTTTTGTCTTTGGAATTATTCTAACTGAGTTTCACTACTTTGTCATTTGTTGACGGAACTATTGGAGTTGTGTATCCATCTACAATTGATTGCCAAATTTCAAATCCATGTGCATGTATATTTGTTTTCATCCTTATGCTCCAAAATGCACACTTTTGTCCATTGAATTGTGGTATTCCATTTTATACAAGTTGTTGCTCTCCATGATCTACCTTTTAGTGGTTAAATTGATTTCTGAAGGAACCTGCTCTGATACCAATTGTTGGATTACTGAGAGGGGGGGTGAATCGGTAATAGAACAATTTAATCCTTTTTAACCATATAATCCAAGTGTTATATCATTGTAGCATTATCTTCTAATAATTGAAGAGTAAATAAGTAATGAACAATCATACACATACATAGTACACCAGTGTTATACGTGGAAACCCAAAGTGGGAGAAAACCATGGAATGCTCTTTCTTATATGTCTTGAAGAATTACATTCATTGGAAGCACCAACTTACTTTGTTTTACAAATGCAACTGGAAGGAGGCTCCAAACCCCTTGTTTCTCAAGCTACAACTTGAGGGAAGCTCCAACTCCCCTATTCTCTGGCTACAACTAGAAGGAGGCTACAACCCCCTATGTTCTCTGGCTACAACCACATTTCCTTGCCCCATCCAACTACCCTGAAGTAGAAGTATAATGATGGAACCACTGTCACACTATCACTATGAGATATATCGTTGTAAACCTGTACCAATAAACCTGAACCATGAATCAACCATGCATCAACCTATCCCTCAACCTATAATCAACATGTACCATAAACAAGTGCATCAACCATGCACCAACCTGTACCAAACAACCTATAATCAACATGTGCCATAAACAAGTGCATCCAACCATGTACCAAGTATGTACAAATCATGTGTCAACTACTCATCAACTATGACTCATTAACATGTACCAACATCATCAACTATACACCTCATGTATGTGCCAACTCATCAACTACTTGTCTCAACCATGTACCCAACATGTACCTTAACCAAAATCCCTCATCAATTTCATCATCCAAATATGATTTGTAACTATGTAATAGACCTTGTGTATATGATCACATACTTGCAAACCTTCTTTAACTTTCACAACAAGAGACTAGCATTTTCATCAAACTTTTCTTTAGTCTCACATGTGGCGGTCATCTGTCTAGGTTGGCAATAGCCCAAAAGATTCGACGAGCAGGATAATTTTTTCCCTTGTTAATCAAGGATTGTGTTGGGGGGATAAAAAAGTGTCACCCATGCCAGATCTTCTGTCAGAAGATGCAGGCACACCTAGTTCCTATGTTCTCGGTTATTTCCATCGACCCCTTAACCAAATGGGGGATTGATTTCACTACATGTCACCCGGTTTCTCCTAAGGGGCATCGTTATATCATCGTAGCAGTAGACTACTTCACTAAGTGGGTCAAAGATATGCCAACATTTAACAATGACATGGAAACTACTTCCCTTTTCGTTTTCAATGAGATAATATATAGATTCGGTATCCCAAAGGAGATTGTCACTGACCATGGAAGTCACTTCCAGAATAAAATGATGACTGAATTAACATCAAATATTGGGTTTAAATCGGAGCATTCATATCCCTATCACCCACAAGAGAATGGTCAGGTTGAACCTATGAATAAGTCTCTCAAAACTATTCTTCAACGAACAATTAATTCAGCCAAGTCAAATTGGTATTTGATGTTATATTCAACACTTTGGGCTTATCAAACTTCTGTGAAGACTGCTACCAGTTTTTCACCTTTTTAACTCATTTATGGGATGGAGGCAGTCTTTCCCATTGAGTGTCAAAACCCTTCTTTAAAGTTGGCAGTGGAATTGTTTCTCGACACTTCACTGCTTGAAGAACATCCGCTATATCTAGAGCAACTCAATGAGTAGTGATGGGATGTAGCTTCAGCTAATGAGGCTCATAAAAAATGAGTCAATTTTCAATATTATCAGTCCATCGACCCTCAAATTTTCTCCGAAGGCAATATTGTATTAGTCTATGACCAAGACAAATATCCCCTGGGGGCAGGCAAGTTCAAACCCATGTGGTTCAGACCTTTCATCGTGAAACAAGTCTTAGAAAAGGGTTCTTACAATCTAGTTCATTTTGAATGGAATGCCTTAGAAGAGCCTAGAAATGGGCTCTACCTTAAGAAGTACTACACTTAGGCCAATCATCTGGGCGTGACTTCTTGTATATATGTATAGTTTTTTTTATACATTTATATCTTTTTTCTTTTTATGGACGTGTAGTTATTTATGTTCTCTTTTCATTGTGGAATATGTCAAGTGAATCATAGATATATGTTGGGTTCACGGATGACACTAGCTGACACACTCGTAGGCTTGTTTCCGCAGCTTGGGTGATTTTCACACTTAGGGGCTAGTTTCTATCTTTCGGATGTATTTGTCTAGGTGACACAACCAATAATGTTTTTGAATATAGTGAAGTGATATTCATGTTCCAAGGAGATTTAATCATTTAATTGATATTCTAGCTAATCAAGTTTTAGATTAGCATGTTTCTCACATGTAAAATTCAAACACATACACACACATGTAAATACATTTGTAAAAATGTCATCCATGAAATAAGAAAGATGTATATATATGTGTGTGTGTGTGTGTGTGTGTGTGTGTGTCCAAAAAATGGTGTCATGAGTACAAAATTGGGCATCAAAGCCTCAATAGTGGTAGGTATACATCATTGGGATTAAGCCCTCAAAAATATTGTACAAAACTTTCCCTCAGTACATAAGTAGTCCAAGCTCTATCTAAGGTCTAGGCTTATTGGCCTTTCTATAGTAGAAAACAATGTTTACAAGATGCCAAAATAACTAGACCCAGGTCAAAGGCACCCCTATTACATGTGGTTTCATAGTCGGGGGAATATCCTCGATCTCGACCATAGGAATGACATGAGTGAGAGAAGTGAAGTTCCTCTCCACTTGTCGTAAGACTCTATCAGTCTCTCCGACTGAGGGTTCTCCTACAACTGTTGGTCCTCTTGTTGTTGTTGGTCCTGCCTTTGGTCGATGAAAACACCTGCTCCTGGCGAATTCTACTGGTCGAATGGGTCCCACATCTATACATAACATATTTCTAAGTTAGGAATCTGACACACACATAAAATGGATATATATTAAAAATTAAAAATTTAATAACTTTAAAAAATGCGTTGTTTTTACCTATATCACCATGCTCTTCGCCATGGGACACGAGCATGTCAAGATCTCTAAGAAATCTTACCCCTACATAAAGATAGTCCTTTATCACTAGAATCTGGCACTCCCACCAGTAAAAGAATTTATTGTCGAAGGCCTCCTGGGTCCTTCCTCCACCTTATCTAGGTAGCAGAACTGCCCACCTGCACAATGCCGAGAACAAGGCAATATTTTCCCATACTGTCTCCCTTGGGCTAATGCTGGGCACCCTCTTGAAGAAAAAGGTGCATAAAATGGTACCGAACCCAAATTTCTTGTTGGTATGCCTATTACACTCGGTGAGTTGTCTCTTCATGTACACTAGCATGGTAGTACTCCAATCAAACAAGGTAGCCTCTAAACACTGGACTACACAACACATCTGTGCATGAGGTGTCTGGTGGAGTGTTACAGATCCCCTAATCCTCTCGATCATGAACATAATAATGTGAAGGGAGAGGCTAGTGATCTTGTTAATCGACACCTGAGAACCTACTTTCTCAGTACTAGCCTCACAATACATGTTGATGTAGTCCTCTATGTTGAACGGCCCTGGATCAAAGGTCCTCAAGTTGATCAGTTCTCCTCTTATAGATAGTTTGGTCATGAAGTAAATATTCTCTATATTTGGGGTCAGTGATTAAACCTCCAGCATGAAATCTTCTGCATCAAGATTCCAATAGTCCACTAGAGAATTAAGCAACCTCGGTTGTGCCCTCATGAACAAAAACTAGAAGAATTTCCATAAGCCACGTTGTTTTAGTGAGGATATAGCCACAGGGTCCTCCTTGGCCAAGACATCCATCTCCTCATGTTCCCTCTCTCTCCAGTGAACGTACATCCTATCACACACAAAACGTTGGAGAGGGATTAATATTTTGTTTTCTTTTTCAATACAAAATGAGGTGTACGTGGGTTGTAGATTACATAGTCACGTATGTACTCGGGTTGTTTATTACTCTTCCTGAGTACATACATGGGCTAGCCTTGGATATCCCTAGTACATGTGGATGCGACTCTTTTACAAGGGCGCATGCATTCCAAACTAAAAATTAAATGCAAAATAAAGTATTAAAATGAAAGAGGGTGTATTTTGTACTTACTTGGTCCAAATAGGAGGGATTTTTATCCACCGTAGCTCTCATAATTCGCGTTTTGATCAAATGGGTTTTTGACTTTTGTTAATTTCTAAATTGCAATGGTAAAAAATGAGTTTTTCATCTCGATTTATAGATTTTTTTTGGCCCTTTTTTCCCTAATTTGGTCCCTTTTTTCACTTTTCCCGACTTGGTGGCTACTTGAAATCTATTTTGAGTTATCTGTAGGTCTTTCTAATGAACTTGTCCTTTTAGGTTTGGTAATTTTTTGAGATGGATTACACTCACATTGTCCCATGGTAAAAGTCTTTTTTTCCAACTTTTGCATATAAGTTAGTTTTTCACTCCCAACTTTCTACATATCGTTGTCTTTTCTGCTTTTCCATAGGATCGATCCCATCAAAGTGCGACAGAGAACCTTATCAGTTTCTTTAGAAGTGTTGTAATTAGGTGGTAGATCCTTCCTCTACATCGATTCCCTAGGTAGATCATTTACTCCATTTTGGCATCCATGTTGTGAATTTAACTATAGGCTTGTGAGTCCTTGTTAGTCCCACCATGAGTATGCATTGAAGCCTCATTTTTCTCTTGAATAATCATTCTTGGCCTTACCCACGAGACTCCCTAATGAGCATAGTTTGTTGTCTTTCAAGCTCGCTTTAAATTTTGAAAGAAACATCCAACGAGACTAAATTTATTCTTTTCAATATCGTCTGGATTACTTGAGAAAAGAAGCCCCACTAGAGTCTTCTTTAATCCCTTTTCAAACTCTCTAAAAATGAAAATATTGATGAGCAATATTGTTTTCCTTCATGCTTGCCAAACTCAAATTTGAAGAAACATATTTCCGGCAGTATTTTACCCCTTTTTCGGTCTGAATGACTAATTTTATGAATAAAGGTATGCTCTAGGAACATCGGTTCGCTAGAAGAGTATTCTCAAGCGTAAGTTTAACCCTTTTTAGGGCCTAAGGGACTAAATTTTAGAAAAAGGAATATTCTCCTTGGTTTTGGTTTATCTTTTTTTTGGGCCATGGAGATTAGTTACGAAAAAGGAATCCCCCTAGAGTCCATAGTTAAGCTCTTTTTAGATTCCCTAAATATGAAAAGATCATCGAGTGGCCTTGTTCCTTCACACTTGTTAAATTGGTCCAGAAGAACATCTACCTGGCATGAGTTTACCCCTTTTCCAACTAGTATATTATTCAGGAAAAAGGTATGCCTCGAGAGATTCATCTTGTCAGGATATTTCTCCTCAGTTATATTTTATACTTTTTCTAGCTAAGGAGTCTAAACCTAGAAAAAGGTTGTGAGTCCATATTTAATCTCTTTTCAAACTCCTTAAAATTGAAAAGATAGGCGAGTGATCTTGTCTTTGTCACACTCCTTAAAATGGTTTTGAAGAGACATCCTTTTGGTTCAAGTTTAACTCTTTTTCAATCCGATTGGATTAATTGTGAAAAAGGTAATCCCTAGAGTCTTCTTTTGACATTTTCCAGACTCTCTAAATGTGAAAAACTACCGAGCTTACCTTCTTTGGGATCGTAAAAATTTACATGGAATAAATCTTGTTGTTTCATGTTTCATCGCATTTGCATGTCTCACCCTTGTGTATTTGGCCTAATTCTGGCTCCATGTTGCTCTCAAATTAACCTTTAAAGCATTCCTTATATGCAAGCCTTGCAACACTTTTTTCCCTTTGTGATCTGGCACTTTTCTCCTGCACATGTCTCCTTGCCCTGAGCATCAGTATGTTCCAGGCACTTGGAAATAGTTTGCTTGCCTGGGATACTCATTCCTCCTTTGTAACGTAGCATTCTTTTATTCTTTTTCAAGCTCACTAAAAATTGAAAAAGAAAAAAAAAATATTCCAAAAATAGGGGACGAAAAATATCAATTATTTTTTTGGAAGCAAGATAGTCGCCCTTGGACAAAGAACATCCTTTCGTTTGTTCATTAAGCATTGGGATCTAGTATGACCTTAGGAATTTGTTCTCGCTACATAGATTTGTGTCCTCCTCTATTTAGTTACTCTTCCAAACATATGGAGAGTCTGCGATGTCTCCTGCATCACAAACTTATGTCAATATTACGCTTCCTAAGTCTGATCATCTTTCGTGATTTTTTCCAAGGGAAGTTTTATTCAACCTGAGTTGGGCATTCTATAGTTTGTCTCTTGAATTTCATGATTCGACCATCCCTTGAGTCTAGTCAAGTTTGAATTCAAATTCTATGAAGTTCTATGCCTGATCATCGAGATCTTCTAGTCTTTTCTCAACGGCATGTCGAAGACCTCAGGGTAGTCATTATTACACTCCCATTGTACTCCTACCTAAGTTTTGAATATCTTGAAGTCATTTCTCAAGCTATCAAGTACTCATCTCTAGTCGCATACATCAATACTTCTTGAAGATGCATCCTATATTGCACTTTTATATCTTCAAATGATTTTGAGATGTAGATCCGTTGTGTATTTCTCACGGCTACACTTTATATAGAAATTTATATATGACATAAATCTATAGTTTACTTGATTATAAGCCATGATTAGTTCATCTCGAGCATGGGTATGCCTGCCTCGGAGAGATTATTATTGTTTTGTAGATGGAACCTCCTGAACTCTCATCTCGGGCTCACTCAACTCCGTGCTGGTGAAGATATTGTAATGTATTTTGGCCAGCAGTTTCTGTTCTGATCTCACACATTAGGGGGAATATGTTATATCCTTAAAATGAACTACTTATGCATACATGGCATTGGTCTTTCTACTTGGACAATTTTCCAATTTACTATTGAGACTCTCTCTTAAAAAACCATTTTTTGGAGCATGTATGTGCCATGTCGCACTATTGCTCGAGTACATATGAGATATTCATACTAGAAATCTCGTGTACATACACTGGCTTCATAATTAACAGCCAGCGTTTACCTCCAAAAGTTGCAAAAATTAAAAATTTGTAAGGAATTCAGTAGATTTTACGGGCTATTGGAGGTTTCCCAACCATTCCACCATTCGTAGCCCATCTCCAAACTGAATAACTGTCCTTTTATCATATAAAAGTAGGTATTGGGGTCTCATTCCATCATCAAGCATTAGAATAGAGAAACTCTACCAAATTTCCTTCCCCTCATTACCCAAGTTTTTGCAGCACTTTCTGATATTTGGCCTCAACACTCCCTCTCAATCCCTTTCTCTTATACAATCCCTTCCCTTTTCCTAAGGAGATCAGTTGATTGTGAGATGAAAGTATGGAATGACGCACTTGGAGAAATAGTAAGAGGATCCTGGACCAGGTTTGTGGAGCGTTGCCGACACGAAGGTTGTAACATTTTAATCTCCAGTTTGAATAAAATAATCATTTTCCTGTCCCAGTATATTGTGTCTTGATATCTTTATTGATTAATGTATCTATGTTTATATCTAAATTCTAATATGAATGATTAGAGGTTGTATCTGTGTAGCATTGTATGCCTAAGTGTTCTTGCAGGTCATCTTTGGGAGAAGACCTGTAGCCAAGGAAGCTACAAGGTTGAAGGAAGTCTACATCAGACGTAGGACCACAAGTACATTTACGTATCTTCCTTCTTCTCTTTTTGTCTTTCTATTCAGATAGTTTTGGGTAGTTTAGAAACATGATTGTATTTTAAGGGAGATCGATGCTCTGCCTATATCTTTGACCCGGTATAGTAATAGGGGGATTTTCCCACTAGCAACAGGATCCTAGAGCTTATATCCTTTCATTCCTTCTTTATATCCAACGAAAATACATTTGACTGCCTTCTTGTCCATTTTGCTCCTTTTTCTTTGGGAACATTCACAAATGCATCACAGCCAAATAATTTGAGATGTGCAACCAAAGGATTCTTACCCGGCCATACCTCATGTGGAGTTGTTTCAACTAGCACTGAATAAGGAGACATATTCACTAGATATCTTGTAGTGTCATTTGCCTCCACCCAGAATTCTTATCCGAGCCCAACACCACTAAGCATGGTCCTTCCCTTATCCATCAATGTTTTGTTCATTCTCTTGGAAAATCCATTTTTATGTGGGGTATATGGTGTGGTATTTTGGCATGTTATTCCACACTGATCTCAAAACTGATCAAATTATTTTCCACAGAATTCACCACCATTGTCAATTCTCAACACCTTCATCTTCTTATTTGTCTGGTTTTCTAGAGATTTAAACTCTTTAAATTTCTCGAAAACATCTTATTTATTCCTTAGGAAATATATCCATGTCTTCCTGGAAAAATCATATATGAATGAGACATAATACAGGAATCCACCAAATGAAGGCACTGAAATCGGACCAAACACATCACTATGCACCAAATTTAGAACCCCATTTTCCCTTGTCACTCCAGATGGGAACCTCACCTGACTTTCCTTTCCATATATGCAATATTCACAAAAGTTGAGTTCTAAACCACATTCAGGAAAACCTTTGACCATACCTTTGTTGTGCATAGCTCAACGTCATTTTTCTCCAATGTATCCCATCCTCTCGTTCCATAGCATGGTCGGGTTGATTTTATCATGTCTTGTCAATTCGATTTGAACTAACTCAGATTGAGTTGAGTCGAGTTGATTCGAAATCCATTCAACTTTGGGAGATACAATGTTGTTGCATCTGGTTGAGTCGAAATTCTCTAATAGCTTGTATAGGGTTCCAATCCGAACTCCTTTCATTAAGACCATTGCACCTCTTATCGTCTTGCACAAATCCTTCTAAAGCAGAGTGTGTACCCCAACATCACTCATCTTAATGAAATATATCATATTTCTTTCAAAACCTAGAATGTGTAGAACACCTGGAAGTGTTATTTTCATCCCATCCTATAGTATTAATCGAACTCTTCGTCGTCCGACAATTTTGGTTGTCGAGTCATCCCCAAAGAACCCATCACCTCCAACATATCTTTCATACTCACAAAACCATTCTCTATGTGGTGTCATATGATGGGATTCTCCTGAGTCGATCAACTGATCCAACTATGTACTAGTCGACATGAGGTACACGTCACCTCCCTTATTCGGGGTTGTCTTTCTCTCAATGGAATGATTCTCGTCGGATCCCATACTGGCTTCCATCACCCTCGAATTAAAATCCTTCTTGTAATACCCATGTTTACCACATTTCCATCATATTCTTGTTTACTAAACCGGGGATTTATATCTACCCTTCGACTAAGACTTTCTACCAAATAATTTTCCTTTATCTCTTCCAATCGATCGACCTCTGACCACTAAAGCATCTTTGGTCGATCCTTTCATGTTCTTTCTTCTCATTTCTTCTGACAACAGAAAAGAAACCACGTCTTCTAGCACTAGTGGGGTTATATTACTCCTTATAGCCACGACTAAGCTATCCTAAGAGTCTGGCAAAGAACATAATAGGCTTATACACTTCTCCTCCTCGATGATTTTAATATCCACATACGATAACTATATTAAAATGGTATTAAACACATTTAAATGCTCAGTCACTGAACTTCCATTACTCAATCTTAGAAGATACAGTTTATTTCTGAGAAACAACTTATTTACCATAGATTTCAATTGGTATAAGCTTCCCATCTTGTCCCACAGTTTCTTGGTCGAATCTTCACCTAAGACATTCAACAGTACCGAATCTATAAGACAAAGACAAATCATACTTCTTTCTCTTCTTTCGAGTTTCTTCCATTATTTCGTCGACATGCCTGTTGATTGGGTACCTGGATAGACCATTGTCCATTTTTCTTGATCTACAAGAAGATCTTCCATTTTAAGCTTCCAAAGCTCAAAATTATGGCCATTGAACTTTTCTAACTCTATTTTTGAACTGCTCTCCATTATTTACCACGATCTTTAACACAATTTATGACATACAACTCTTACTATACCTAGGGTTTATTTATCATATTCAAGATTGGTAAATCAAGATCTGATACACACTTCAAAGATTAACACAGATCTGATACCACTTGTCAGGGCTGAACTTCGCTCTGATTTGCTCTGATAACTCACTTTTCAAGGAAGACCTAAGCTTTGATACCATATGTCAGGAAATGAGAGACACTTCCACAATAAACCTAGAAAAAGAGATGAATAATTTAATAAAGAATGAAAATGACACAAGTAATCACACAGTACACCAAGATTTTACCCTGGAAACCCTTAATAGGGAAACAAAAAATTTCTCGAGCGTTTTTCTCTCTTGTTGTCTTATTCAATCTGAATAAAAGGTTACATGTCTAAACTTGGTCCACACCTAAGATACGATCGACATCATACCCTCTTTCCTACACAGGAAAAACCCTATAGCCAATATGGCTTACATCTACATGACCAACAACCTATGATTTACTCATTAATTCATTATCCTTTACAGCCTTACAACACACATATTTATAGGATTTACAACAGGAAAAACCCTAAATACTTGGCGCCCAAAAATGGTTACAGATCCATGCAGATCATTGGCTAAAAATCCCGCAAATCTCAAGATTATGTTACAGTCGAATCCAAGTCATTTACTAGTTGTCTACTAGTCGGCCTTCAATTGGTCACCACATGTTTGCCTTTCGACCTCATGTTGGTTGACCTCTTCAAATTTTTGTTGATGCCTTTACCATGTCTAAATGCCTCGACCTTTGACTTCAAATTTACCCGGTTGACTCACCTCGACCTTCTACTTGTTGTCAATCTACCTCGACTTCGACCTTCAGTCATTTGACCTCGACTAGACTTTCACTGCAAAGAATATAACAACCCAACAATACAGAGATCAGTTGGAATTGAAAAAGGTGTCATGATTACCTCAAAAAAATTGTAACCGATCTTTCTTTTATTTTTGTCCATTCTCACTTGTTGTAAGTCGAATATAGAATATGAAGAGATGATACCGAACTATCCTTTGGAAATAGGTAATTTTGGAATGTAAACAATCCCTCTTGTTTTATAAAAGAGGGAACTGTGAATGAGTAGAGAATTTTTATCTGTTGTACATCGAGATAATATTTTTACTGTGTAAATGAATAGAGAAAGGGAGAATTTTGGAGGTTTATGATTCTCATAAGTGTATTCAATTATTTTTTGGTGCATTTGTATGTTGATGTGAATTTTATTGGACTTAGTTGTATGAATTTCTTCTTCACTATGTTGTTAAGGTTTATGTCATCATAGATTTCCTTATGAGCATAGAAACAATGTTAATGGTATAACTTGCAATTATTTTTTATTGTATCATCTTTCATTTCCATATTCACTTGTTACTTGCAATTATTTATTTTTTCAATAACAACATCTCATCAACTATGATCATACTCTTTAGATTTCTCTTGATCGGGATAGGTTAGAATAGTGTAGAATTTCATGTAGAATAGTTTTAGTTAGCCTTAGTTAGATTTCATTTATATTTTAATTCATCTCGGAACATTCTATTCTCATATGCATATTAGATAATCTTTTAGAGTGGTAACCAGACCCACATACTAGTTGGAAACACTATTCCAAATGAGAGTAGGTCTACTTGGGACTTTCCATCGAGCGTTCTCCCTTGCCTACTTGATAGACCATCTAGACCCGTCAATAGTTCTATACATTGATGATTTGTTTCTCATATTAGAAGAGGAGCTTATTGGAGGGTGCAAAGCATATTTAGCTATTAATTTTGTGATGAAGGACATTGGCTTGATGTATTATTTCTTGGGGTTAGAGGTATGGCAGGTATCGGGAGATATCTTCCTTGGTCAAGGGAAGTACGTAGTAGAGATATTGAGGATATTCAGGATGGAGGATTGTAGACCGATAGCTACGCCTATGGTTACCAATCTAAAGAATTTTGTCACTTCAGATTTAAAGTTGGTGGATCCCATGATATATAGGTAGTTGATAGGATCCTTGATGTTTTTGGTCAACACCATGCCAAATATATGTTTTTTTGTGAACACCTTGAGTTAGTTCATGGTGGAGCCAACACAGGTGCACTGGATAACAAAAACGGATGTACTCAAGTACTTGAGAGGTACAATGGAGTTACGAGTATGGATCGAGTTGTATTGGAGGATATGGAGTGAGGTTGCAGGGATATTTAGAATCAGATTAGGAAGGTAGTGAAGTAGACATAAATAGCACCTCGGGGTGTTTCTTCAGCTTGAGATCAACAGTGATTACATGGTTCAGCAAGAAGTATACTTTTGTAGCACTCATTTCTATAGACATAGAGTACATGGCAACGAGTATGGCTAGTTTTGAAGTCATTTAGCTGCACAAATTACTTACAAGTTTATTTGTTCAGGGGTTGGAGCCTATGGTGAGATACTGTGATAATAATATTTGTATCAAACTCTCAGAGAATTGATTATTCCATGATAATTCCAATCATATAGAGATTAGATATCACTTCATTCGAGATAGGATCCAAAAGCGAGCAATGAAGCTTCAGTATATTTTTAGAGATGAGCAGGTTGTAGATGTTCTGACCAAAACCTTAGTTAAAGGGAAGATTGTGGTCTTTAGAGACAAAATTGGAGTAGTAGTGCAAAATACCTTTCTCCCTAAGACAGAGTGTTCATGTTTGTAGCATGAGACAAGTATTCCCACACATGCCTAAGTGTCTACATGTGTGGAAGTCATACAAAGCCTTCTACCTTGGTAATTTACTTTAACTAAAGGAATTATTAAAGTAAAGTTTTTTTATTAGTGAGTTCACTTTTATTTAAGGAAATTATTTAGTTAAAATTAGTGAATTAAATAATATCCATTGATCTCAAGTGAGGTGATAAGTAATGTCAACCGTCAATCACTTTGGATTTTATTGTTAGGTCATAACTCAATCTTATAAAAGCAAGACTAAGGTATGTTGATAAAAAAACTGAAAATTTTCAATAACAACATCTCAACCTCCCATGAGGTTAAGAGGGAAGAGGTGGGAATGTTACTCTAAATTTTAAGCCCCGAAAAGAAAACACATTAAACCCTAAAAATAACAATATAAGCATGAACTTGTATTTATGATTTTGTAAATATTTAATTTTTATAGTTTTTGTAACTTTATAACTTTTATATTTTCTTTTTGCATGAAATGTAAATTAAAAAATAAAATTAGTGAAGAATTAAAAGTGAAATGCTAAAATAAAATAATTTAATGGAAAGTAAGTAAACTAGAAGATTAGTTAGTGTTTATGAGAAAAATACCTAAATGAGATCAACATAAGTAAATGAATTTTTATTACATTTTCTTTTAAATATTGTAATTAATAAAAGGTTAAATTAATGAACAAAAGAAAATAAAAGGAACAAAAGTTAAATTAAACAAAATAAAATGAAAATATTATTTACAATAAGTTTAACATGTTTTTTGCATTTTTTAATATAATATAAAAATAAATAGAATTTTAAATGTCATTAATAAAAGGTTAAATTAATGAACAAAAGAAAATAAAAGGAACAAAAGTTAAATTAAACAAAATAAAATGAAAATATTATTTACAATAAGTTTAACATGTTTTTTACATTTTTTTTAATATAATATAAAAATAAATAGAATTTTAAATGACATTTAGCATCATACAATAGAATAACCAAATACAAAAAAAAAAGAGAAAGAAAAATTAGGTAGATGACATTGAAAAGAACAAAGGTGAAGCTCAAACGTACTATATGCATACAAGAAAATTGATTAATACTAAAATAATTCATACTTTTAATACAAAAGATTTAGAAAATAAACAGTTACCTTGAAAAAACCATTAAAACTCAAACTTGTTTATTTCTTTAAGCTACTTTGCAAGACACCCCTACTATCAATAGCTCATCAAATCCCTAACTGGAAATGAATAGAAGATGAATGAATTAAAAAAATGAATCTCACTCAGCTCTTTACATACCTCTCATAAAAAAAAATCATGTTTAACATGTTGTTTGCTACTTCTTTTTTATATCATTAGATGAGGGGTTTGACTAGTTAGGGTAGTTTTGTATTTAACGATTTGGAGCACATACAAACTAGAACCACCTGGGATTTCCATTTAATGAAATAAAATAGATCATGAAGTCTCATGAAGATTTCTTGTCAAATCTCGTTAAATTTTCCTTATCAACGTGTTGAATTTCTGTATAAAATTTCTTCTGGAAAGTTATCCCTATTCTAAATGCAAAAATAATTAAATTTACTGTTCGTTCAACATGACGCCATATTTTAGAGAAAAGATGCAGTGGCAATGGACAATGCAAAAATATACTTCTTATTATCATTTCCTCATTAACTTTTGTAGAATCATGTATATCAAGAATCTGATGTTTCTTGAATTGGACAATGGATAGAAATGACAAGAACCAAGCCTGCCATCCATGTTCCGAAATAAAGCAATCATTGTTTTCCAGATTAGCTTCAAGCAATTTTTGCAAATATCTCAATAGTTGCTCCCTTGTTGCAAAGTCTTCACTATTTAACATAAATTTGAAAAGAACTTGTAAAATCTGAGGCATGGAAAAATCAGCAAAAGGCCCATTGGCTGAATTTTCCTTGTCGAATGATGAATTCAACCCATTGCCATTCTTCCCAACATTCATTAAAATATATAACAACTTTGATGATGAATATGAAGAGGCTCAATAAGGGCCTCTCCACACTTGAAATGAATTCTGGACGGGTCAGCATAGCCACAATATCACTGTAAAAAATCATACACGTATTGGGACAATGGGTTTTCTTGTTTGCTTGCCCATTTTGTGATGATCACTACCTCTTTCGACTTTCTCTCTACAAAACTCCTCGTTTAGTTTTCTTTGAAGAACCTTTGAATCACAATGTTCCATGTGACTTCATCTCTTAGAGAACATGTGGCGTTAATGTATGGGCCACTTTTGATTCAGTGCCACATGAGTTGGGTAGTGGTAATTGGAAATAAATGTTCAGCCTACTTTAAACTATTTTAATATTTTAAACGTTTTTTTTGGTTTTTTTTTTTCAAGAATCTTGTGATGTAAATTTGGACAAAATCATTATTTTTTATTGTTTAAATTGCATTTTTAAATGTATAAACTGATTCAACCCCTAAAACACTGTTATTATACAAACTTAGTCTCTGTAAATCCAACCATTCCTCACCCTATTGAAAAAATCAATAAAAA